>LNAC01000442.1:867726-912065 GCA_002007465.1 Ailurus styani | reverse complement strand
GGGGAGGGGGAGGGGGAAGGGGAGGGGGGCGGGGAGCAGGGCGCTGGCTCATGGGCTGAGTGGTGTCCCGGCATCTGGGAAACAGCTCCTGCAGACCCCGCTCCCCAGCCCCCATTCCTCCCTCCCTCCCAGGCTCCTCTCTTTCTCTCTTCCCCCTTATGGAGTTTTTCACTGTGTCTTCAGGAAGCCTTTTGTCCACATTCTGCCTCCCTCACCCCCACTCACTCATCGTTCCTGCTCGCTCTCATTTTTCTCTTTCTGTTTCCTCCTCAATTGCATCCTAAGTTAAACACACGAATGTATGGGCACGCACGCACACTCACGATTGACTTTCTTCTCTCTGCCTTTCCTCCCTCGCTCACTCGGTCTCTGGACAGCTCTCCTGATTTCCATTCTCAGAGAAGAGCTAGCAACCAGAGATCGTGGCTTTCTGAGAGAAGACAAATAACTGTCCATTCCTTCCTCCACATTCAGAATGACAAATGGGGCCTTTCTCATCTCTCCCACACTCACAGGGTTTTAGGGTCATTGTCTCCCTCTCACTCTACAAATTGGACTTACAAAGGGATAAAAGATTCCCTTTGACCTTGTTAAGCAACTCTGTTAGGTTAAGGGAGGCATTCGGGGGGCCAGTCCCCACCCTGAGGAGATCAGAGTGGCCCAGGGAGCCTTCTCTCCTCCCTCCAGCTGGGATGTGGGACCAGATCCAGCTGGAGGTGAAAGTAGGGCAAGGTGTGTAGTAAGCACTGTTCTACCTCAGTCCCACAGGAACTGTGACAGGCGACCGACCTAATTTCATCTCAGGTGACTTGGCAGCAGCCTCACCTTTGTCAGTAGAAAGTGGCATGAGGAGTCTAATTACATGAGCGTGAGGCGTGGCACTGTGCAGACGACCTACCGCCCCCCTGCCCCCGACGTAAGCACTGCCTCCAAGGGCCAAGCCCAACCACACCATCTCTGCCCACTTCTCAGTTTTACCAGAGGGGAGTGTGGCCAGCCTCTGCTCCTGTTCCCAAACAATTCCACGGAAGCCCCTCTCTATGGAAAGAATTACCTCAAACCTGCCTGGAAGAAAGTTGGGAAGTTCTATTTGTGAAGATGGCAGTAGGGCCTGAGGGTTCTGATTACTCCCCCCAAAAGGAAGGCCAACCAAGGTGAGGCGAGTTCCCCACTCAATGACCACTCGGGCGATAAGTGGGACCTCAGTCTGAGAAGGGTCGGGGTGGAACCACTCACCTACTACTCACCTCAAAGGGCAATGGCACTTGAAGTTTGGGCATGTGGGCGCCATTCATGGGAGTCAACGAGACCCTGCCTCTCAAATCAGGATGAGTCCAGCAAATATTAGCCTGCCTCTTCTCTTAAAATCAGTGCTTCCAGGATGAGACTAGCTTCCCAGCTCTGTGCCCCCTAGCGGAGGGCAAAGTGTGAAGGGGCATGGGTCAGAGGGCCATTTTCAAGCTTCAGGTCAGCTAAGTGCTATATACACATCTTTGACCCGCACTCACTACCTGAGCTGCCTTCGGAGGTCTACAAGGTGGGCTGCTGCACCCCGGATTGTCTCCTTGCCCCGGATACCTGAAGGTGAGCCAGCTCACATCACCGGAGATGGAAAGGCAGGCAGGCAGAGGCAAAAACAGGAGAGGATAAGAAATAGGCTTCTCTAATTACTATAGAATCCTTCCTGGTGATCAAGAATTCCTTAGTGCAGACGATCAAAGGTGAAAATGCTTACTAACATCTGACCAGTCTTCAAGTGTCCCAAACCCTCCAGGACTTTCATCAAAAGGATAGTCCTACTTTAACATTCTCTCTTATGAATATATTTTTAAAAAAAGAAAGAAAAAGAAAAGAAAGAAGGAAAGGAAAGGGAAAAAAAAAAAAAAGATGTGTCATGAGCGAAGTCTCCAGCTAGGCGCAGTAGGGGAAAAAACCTGTTCTCTCTTGGAAATACTAATTACAGTGTTCACACATGCATGCCTCATTAAAAAGTCAGTTTTCACACACAGCTACTCTCTACAACAATATAAAAATAAAAATATAACACGTAAGCATATTAAATAAGGTGTCTTCTCCCCTAAATGGCCCCTTGGCAACACTTACTTTGAAATGGTTGTAGCATAATGATTAAGAGCACAGATTCTGGGCACAGACAGCCTTGGTTTTCTCAACTATAAAATGGGGATAGGACAGTCCTATTGGAAAAGGTTGTTGAGAAAAAAATAAGTGAATTTGTATTTATAATATGCTTAGAATGTCACCGGGCCTACAATACATGCTGTATGAGGCTGTGCCATTCCTCACCCTGGACCCTTCCCAACACTAAATATCCCCAAGGATGTAAGCAAGAGGTCTCCCAATCCTTAAGGCCAGGTTTCCCTTCCTGGTTTTAAGGTTCAAATATCTCCAATTCATTCACACATCCAAACTCTAGCCAGTGGTGGTGGAAGCTCACTGTGGCACCAGCTGTGAGTCTGGGTGAAGGCTTCCCGAGGACTCCCTTGGGAATTCTGATCTCTTCCCCACGCCCCAGTAAGAGACCCCTCCAGTTATCTTCATGCACAGAAATGGATCTTGGGGACCTCAAAAAAATCACTGTTTCTTTGGTTCATACAACCTCAGTAAGCCCCTTTGTGGATTCATCTAAGCTCAAACATGGGATGGGCAGTTGGCTAATAATACTCAGCACATCTAGGTGAATGGTTCAACACTGTGGAGGCCAGCTGACTTCTCCCATAGGAATGCTGTTTTTGGGTCCCTTAGGGCAGCCAGCCATCTCATAAAAGCACTCCAGAGGTCACCAGAGGGCCAGGGAGTAACAGACAGTGCACTGACCAGCCCACCTGCCATGAACTCACATTCTGTCATTCACTCATTCAGCAAACATCTACTAAGAACTTACTTTACACCAATGTGCTGTGACAGTGAGTGAGACAAAATTCCTACCTTCTGGGGCTTATACTCTAGTGTGATGAGTGAGCCTACAGACAGAATAAATGGATAAAATATACAGTGTGGTAAATTCCCTGAAAAGAAAGAAAACAGGAAGGGGGATGATGAATTTTAGATAGGACGGTTATGAAAGGGCTCACTGAGGAGGGAAAAGAGTGAGCCCACTACGGTACCTGGGGAAGCACACTCCAGCAAGACAGCGTAACAGGAAGGTTTCAGGGGCACGCCTGACATGTCTGCACGAGAACCACTGTGGCTGGAGCAGAGACATGAAGGGGAGAGTAGGCGAGGAGCAGGGGGTGGGAGGAGCAGATCGCACAGAGTCCTGCACAGAGCAGATCTCACAGAGACCCTTGGGAGAGTTCTACTGCCCAGCAAGGGAGGAAGAGCCACTGGAGGGTTCCCTGCAGGAATGCCAAGCTCGAACTTAAACTTACCAGGGTCATAGGGACAGAGAGATGTGGGGCAAGGATGCAATCAGGGGGCACTGCAGTAACTCAGGCTTGGAGTGGGGTGTCATGCTGGGGGTTAGAACTGGAGGTCAGGTTCTGGATGATACGGAATGTGGAGCCAACAGGAATTATCGATGAGTTAAATGTGGCGTGGGAGAAGAAAAGAAAAGTCAAGTACAGTTTCAAGTTTGGGTAGCCCCAGTGTCTATGGATGAATGATAGGCATAACAGGGATGTGAATGACGCAACAAATGTGAACAAGACAAGAGGAGCTGGAAGACAGCAGAGGACGCTGAGGCCCAACACGGGAATGGTGAGAAAACCACGTGTTTGAAGAGGGAGCACGGTTTCCAGCATGCAGTAGGCCCTCAATGAAAGTTTGTTGAATGCAAAGAGATACAGTTACAGAAATAAAAACCAGGCTTTACAAACAACATCATCTTGAGGGAAAATATAATTTTACAGGAGAAGAAGCAGAGAAAAATGAACCAAACCACAACAGACTCAAATGGAAGAACTTTGAAATTCTCTGTACCCTAAACCTGCAGCTAGCTCATTGGCTGGTAATGGGAACTCCTATTTTCATTCCTGAGGGCAAAGCAGTTCCTGTCCTAATCAAGAATCTGGCTCTAGAGCATGTTATTATCCTGATAATTTCCTAAGAGGAGTAATAATGCTAAATGTGGGCTAAATTCCAGAAGAAATAGCTCCAAGAGAAAAAAACCCAAGTTCTCAGGGGCTTAGTAATAGGCCTACTGCTGTCCTACTACACAGCGAGTTATAGTCCCTCAGAGCTCAGGCCTTGGCCTGTCCCCCTATGGGACATCAGCTAGTCAATCCCATAACTCTAAAATGATTAATAAATTGATAGTTCTTAAATGTGTATGTCCTGAGATGCCTGGGTGGCTCAGTCAGTTAAGCATCTGCCTTCAGCTCAGGTCATGATCCCCAGGTCCTGGGATCGAGTCCCACATGGGGCTCCTTCCTCAGCAGTGAGCTTGCTTCTCCCGGTCTGCCATTCCTCCTGCTTGTGCTGTCTCTCTCTCTCTGACAAATAAATAAATAAAATCTTAAAAAAAAAAATTGAATGTGTATGTCCTGCCTTGACCTCTCCTCTGAGCTCCAGACTCATCTATTCAACCACTCACTCACCACGACATCTCTGGCCTGGATCACCAATAGGCATCAAATAGGCATCCCCAATTTAACATGCCCCTGACTAAACTCTTGACCTTGTCCAACCAACCTCCTTCTTCTCCAGGTCTCCCTGTCTTGGTAAATGGCACCCCTGCTGATCCATTACTGTTGTCATGGAGCCATCACTGGCCCCTGTCTCTCTCTCACACCTACAGTAAGGCCATCAGCAAGTCCGATCAGCCATACCTTCAGAGCACATCCTAATCTGACCACCGCGCATGGCCACCAGCACGACCACTCCAGACTTCGCTACCAGTGCCTTCTTACCACCTCCTCTCTTGTCCCACTGTGACCTATTCTCTACCCAGCAGTCAGGGGGGCCTTTCAAGGTAGATCAGACCATTCATCTGCTCAAAATACTTCCACTTCCCATTAAATGAGAAACAGAATCCAACCAGGCCATGTTGGATCTGGCCCCAACTATCTCTCGGCTCACCTTGGAGCACCTTGGGCTTTCTTGCTGTTCTTTGAACCTGCCAAGCAACCACTTTGCCATGCAAGGCACTGTGAGGCTTCTCTACGAAGCCATTCTTGACCACTTCAGATAGAATATGGCCATCATCCTCATGACCCCATAGCACTTGGACCCCAGTGCTAAAAATGATTAAACACTTCATTATGGCATCCACTGAAAATAGTCTGTTTTCCTTTCCTGAGGGCTAGAGCACAATCTCTTTTACCCTCCAACACCTAGCACAGGTCCTGGCAACGCATAGGTCCTCTAATGTCTGTTGTGTAAATTAAGTTGAACTGAATTCCCCTATCAGCCACCATCTTCTCTCCTGTTCTGCTCTAACGAAGGGCAGCAGGGAGTAGTGGAAAGAACCTGGGCTTCCCTAGTTAGGCAAACCTAGGTTCCAACCCAGGCTTTCCATTTCATAGCTGTGCGACCTTGGGCAGATCACTTACCCTCTCTGTGCCTCAACTGCCTCATTTGTAAAACAAGGAATGACAAGAGTCAATTTCAAGGCCACTGTAAGAATTAGAGGTCATACATGTGAAGCGCCCAGCACGGTGCCTGGCACACAGGAGGTGTAGGATAAATGGCAGTTAGTATGACTGTCCATGTTTCCCGTCTTTCATCTCTTTTCAGATTCAGCTCATGCTCAAAGAGATCCCGACAAAGCGTGTTTTGTCCTGAGACAGGCGAGGTAACACAAGGAGAAAGATGCAAAGGTGTATGGACGGGAGGAGAGGCTTGACTCCAGGTGATGGGAGGCGAAGTGGCAGACTGAAGCCATGGGAAGCAAGGCAACTGACAAGAGCAAGATCCTCCCTTTCTCCCCTGGCGCCAGCCTCTGCTTACTGAATTGACCATGACTTCAAAAGCCACCAAGGATCCAAGTCCCCATGGAGGTCATAGTTCTTCTGAGCACCAGGGTAGGTTTCATAAAAGAGATTGGTTGCCACAGCAGAAAGGATCTGCGGGCTCTTCCAAATTAGAACAGGAATCTAATTAAACCAGGAGAGAAATGAGAGATGGGGAGATGATGAAGGCCCTAGGATATTTCCTTCCTTCGATGGGAGGGGGGCGGGGGAGAGGCAGGGCAGAGCGAGAGGTCACTCCCCTCATGATCAGCCCCTCTCCTCCCTCTGCCCCCAATCCGTCTCCTCCCGCCCCCTACTTCTGACTCCTCCTTGGCATCCTTTGTTCTCCTTTTTCAGACACCTAGGCCCCCACCCCAAAACCAGCTCTGTGCAAAGCTCTCCCTCAAGACATATGTGCTGCTGACTCATTCTCCTAGCTTGTAACAAAGCTTAAAACTTTTCATTCCCCAGTTATTATCTTTTCTTGCTCTTTCTACTTCATCTCGCTTCGTGTTATGAATTATGTACAGTACTTCTGGTACTCCAGAAAGACCCTTTATCAAATCTGTACAAAAGAGAATTCATGAGTGATTTTGATGGACCAAGAGTCTCTTGAGATGACAAAGAGCTACCCAGGCCTGCAGCGGGATTGGGGCTTGAATATGCACACACACAGGCGCATGCAGGGGAGGTGGACATGCCACTCGGTGGAGACGAGACCCCCGAATCCTTTGGATCCAGCAACTATAATACACTCTGAGGTCATTCTTCCTCCCCCACTCACCTGCCCTGCAGCAGGCTGCACAAAGCCAGGGCACGCAGGGGCTCCAGGTATGATCACGTCGGGTAGAAACTTACCTATCCAGGAGGGGAAGCGCATGGCAGACTTTGTGCCATCTGCAGTGTTAGGCGGTGCCTTAGTTTTATTTACAAATCATAAATCAATTTAAGTCCACTGGAAGTGGCTTCCCAAGTGCCTGGGACAAGAAAGCTCTTCAAGGCCCACCAGCAAAGGGCTGTGTGCATGTCAGGAGCTGCAGCACACCTGCCTTACCTGCCTGGAGTCCCGGAGCATGGGAAACAGCCACATTATGTTTATTTGGCCCCTCTTAATCTCCTCTGCCCAACCTCCTGTCTCTCTCCCTCCTCACCGCCACTTCCGCACTTGCTAAAGGCCCCCGAGATCCAGTTTAAATAACCTACTTCGCAGTTTATTTAGCTTTAAATGGAAGTCGTAAGACAAATGCAATAAATAACGGGCACAAAAGAGAGGCACGCGCCCTCTGTCACTCCATCACACGCACACACACATGAACTAAACGCGGGCAATGACGCCCCGCGGTAACCCTTCCCTGGCGGGTGTGCCGAGAGTCACAGTCACGTCCAGTAGTGCAGGGTGGCAGGCGAGATTCCTGTTCCCGGGTGGACTAAGGTCCTCGAGGATAGACCGAAACTGCTGGCTCAGTGAGGCGATGGAGTTTCTAATCCCAGGAGGGCTGGAGCCATGGGTGCCCACCTCTTTGGGGAGCAGGACCTCGATGACTTGGCCAGTCCTGGGTGCCTGTGCTACTCCTTCCCTGCTTGCTCGGGTGGCACGCTCCCTGAGGGCCCAAATCAGGCTCCTCCCGTGCAAACTGCCAAGGAAGAGGAACCCATCACAGAGTGAGGAGAGTGGCAGACCTAAGGATGGTGAGGAAGGTAGAGAGAGAGTCCTGAGTGAAAACCCCGGGAGAAAGGTGTGCCAGCCTCACTAACCACCCTAGCCCCACCTGTGTGTAGGGGGCGGGTGCTACCAAGAACTGGAAAGTACCCACAACTGGTGGTGAAGGAGGCGTGATCGCCTGGGTGGGCATGTGCCTGCCCCCCTTGGGGCCTGCCTCTCCTGCTAAATCATTCGGGGCAGGCTCTCTGGTTCAACAGAACAGTCCTAACTAGCAGCGCCCCTAAAGGCAGGTGGGGTGTATCATTCGGATAAAGATGGAGTTGCCTGCAGAAGGACTCATGTTCCCACGCTGCCGTTCTTTTTTTTTTTTTTTAAGATTTTATTTATTATTTGACAGAGAGAGACACAGCGAGAGAGAACACAAGCAGGGGGAGTGGGAGAGGGAAAGCAGGCTTCTCGCTGAGCAGGGAGCTCAATGTGGGCCTCCATCCCAGGGTCCTGGGATCATGACCTGAGCCAAAGACAGACATTTAATGACTGAGCCACCCAGGCGCCCCATTCCCTTTCTTTTTTGCTTCATCTAGAAATCTGCTATTTTTATACAAATTACTTGGGGAGTGCCGGCTTTGTTTTACATCATCAAGGAAAGCCTTGGAAAAGGTCATGGCATTATGATGAATTCTGCACAAAGGAAAGAAAAAGATGCTAACAATATTTTGAATATATATTCTACCTTTATTCCAAGGAATCCCATTGACCATATCTGTCAAAACATTTAAAGATGATAAGTGAAAAATCTGCATTGTAAAGCTCAATAGTAGAAATCCTCCTAACGTAACTCTTCATAACCTTAAAGTATTTTAATAATACCTTAAATTTATAAAGTATATCTCGGTGAACAAAGTACTGTCACACACACATTCTTACTTAATTCTTACATCCATACTATGAACTAAGGTCTCAATTGGTATTACGATTTAACAAAAGAGTAAAATGAGGCTCACTGAGGTCATGTGACTTTCCTAAATTGTGACTGGGGGGAGCAGGGAGTTGATAAGAAACAAAACCTGGAATTGGACCCAGGCCTCCCGAGCACAATCCAATGTCTAATACTACTTTATTCCTTATGGCATTCGCCATACCAGCCTAACTGTTTTTCTAAGATATTCATTCTTAAGTGACGTCACATAAGCAACTACTAAGTTCTGTTAAAATAAAGTAAAAAGTTCAGTGTCACTACAATAGGAAAGAAAACTTAAGTACCAAGCTGCTAATAGCAATACTGTGCATTCACAGTAAATTATTTATATCGATATAATTATATTAATAGATTAACCTATGATATAGATAAAATCTATATTATCATTGTTTTTCTACCTTTCGCAGTTCAGAGAATTTTCACACAAAAAAAATATATATGGGCTTGCAATAAGATCAAAGTTTTATTTTGCCCAGAAAATCCATTAACATTTAAAATTTTTAAATTCAAATGCAAATTGAACAAGTTTACTTTCATGAAAAACTACACTGCCATTATCGTCCCATTCTGCCAGACTGGTAAGAACTTTTCCAAGGACTCAGCCCCAGACCATTCAGAAACACTACTGTGGGTCAAGTTCAGGCCTGCCCTACACTTCTAAAGTGTCAAAAATCCCGAAGCCCATTAGAATCTGGTGGCCATGCCACACCAGCATTTTCCCATTATTCAGAGGTAATACAAGTTAGCAAGAACCGACATGAATGCTTCAAATGTATTCAGAAACCATTTTTTACCAAATGCAGATATGGTTTTCAATACACATGTAATACACACAACACCATAATTCTAAGCCAAAAGACAGGACATGAGAGCACCCAGTACACAGAGCAGAGACTTAACCAGCAAACAGATGCAAAGGAAGAGAAAACGTGATGGGAGAATTCACATTATATGTTCTTGAAACAACCAGACACTCCCTTTAAATAAGCAAAAAAAAAAAAAAATAAGATAATTAAATAAAATAAAATTTTCTCAGTAAAACTGACTTTATAAGTGCACAGCTTATACAAGCAAAAAGTCATGAGAAGAGCACTCCTATAACAAAGTATTTTTCAAAGTACTTTCCTATGTTTTATCTCATGTCATTGCTACAGGACTCTTGAGGTAGGAACATGAGGTGGCATTATCCCCATATTACCTGTTTTAAAAGATTTTATTTATTTATTTGAAGGAGATAGAGAGAGAGAGAAGAGAGAGAGAGAAAGAACAGGAGTGGGGTGAAGAGCAGAGGGAGAAGCAGACTTCCCGCTGAACAGGGAGCCCAATGTGGGGCTCATTCCCGGGACTCCAGGATCAAGACCTGAACCAAAGGCAGACGCTTAACTAACTGAGCCACCCAGGTGCCCAAACCCCCACATTACTAATAAGAAGACTAATAAGACATTTATTTATTCATCTACTCAACACTTAAAAAGAGAGGTAAGTGTTTTGCCTACAATCACAGGGCTTGGGGCAGGAGGGGACCCAGCAGCTGTGCCCCTACCCTATCAAATCCCAAGCTGACTTTCAGGAAAGCAGAGAATGGAGCTTATAAAAGGTTCAAGTCAAATGATGATTAAGTAATGGAAAAGGATGTGTGTGTGTGTGTGTGTTTAAAGAGTCTTTAAAGTGGGGGCTGTTCTGGTCACCTTTCATCACAAAAGGCAGGGCATCCTTTTTCTTTGTTATGTCCCCAAACCCAAGCATCTCTCAGACTGCCTAGGTGTGGGTCTCTTTAAGAGCATTTCAGAGCCAGCTTCCAAGCCAGGATGCCAACTGTGTCATGGAAATAAACTGCTAATTACATGCAAACCCTCTGTAAACACTCAAATTACCGGCCCCCTACATTTCACTCTTTTTTTTCCCCTCTACCTGCCTCTGGGGGAGGGAGCAGGGAGCTGAGCTGGAGTGAAGCAGGGGGGGCAGACTGTGCCAGTGCACCAGCCCGCCAGGAGCATGGCCCATCAGGACCCCGGTGCTCGCTCCCCTCACCATGCAAGGAACCCGGCCCGCTTGCGCGGAGAACCTGGGCAGTCTGGAAGCCGTGGCAACCTGGGTGGGTTCACACCGACTGGGTGAAATCATTCCCTCAGTGGATACTTACTGAATAGTTAACCATGTGTGGGGACCTGCGACTGATGCCAGAAGACGGAGGATATTCCAATTGGGAAAAGGGACAGAGACACCTACAAGACGAGTCAAAAGAGGGGAATCTGGAAAAAGCGCCTAATAAATCCTACTCACATTTAGGTCGGGGGGAGACCTAAGAGGAAAGATCCCCTGTCCTCTGACTTTCTCAGGGATAGTCAGAGAAGGCTCTCTCAAGGAGACAGCACCAAAGTCCAGCAGGGAGCAGGAAAAGATGCTCTGCCTGTCCACTCCAGGTGAGTGGCTTTCACAAGATGTTCTGAGCAATAAGGTATCACCGTAGTGCTTCCTCTGTGCCAGGCAGGTGCCAAGGGCTTTCTCCACCTGATCTCACTCAATTCTCATAACCTCATGAGGTGGGTCCCCCTAATTACCCTCACTTCACAGATAAGGAAACTAAGGCACAGACGGGTAAGTAAATTGCCCAAATCCCACAGGCAGCATAAAGCTGGGACCAGGCTTCCTAACCACTCTTATACCACCTCCAGCATCAGAAATCATTTATTTTTCAAACAAGATCTTCATCAGAACATCAGTGCAGAAAACTTACCCAAAAAAGACACCTTTTGACATAAAAGCATTTTATCTATTTAATCTATGTATGATACAAAACATGCATTCAATAAGGAATCAATCACTTAAAGTAATGAGATGGTTTTTAGCAAGATACAAATTCGAAGTCAGGGCCACAGATGACAGGTGCAGTCTTGAATCAGCATTGGCATCCAGTTTATTTCTGTGTTTTGTTTTAGTTGCACAGTATGGAGAAATTCCTGAATCACACAGAAAAGTAATAGTGTGCTCACTTATATCACCATATGAGCAAACAAGCTCAGGCCTGAATTTTTTAAAAAGGCTAACACAAAATACAACCTTTCTAATCAACAGCACATTTACACAAAGTTCAAACAAATGCAGAAGATGGCACAAAGAGCTCTAGTTCAAGGTCTGCCCAAAACAGAATTATGCCAGGATGACCACGGGTGGTCTCCAAGTGTGAAAATCTGGTCTGTAATGCATTGATGATGTCTGACTTTTTAAATTAGTTTTTTTTTTTCCTTTTCATCATTTCCTACCTCATCAACTCTAATATACCTTTCTTCACAGCTGAAGGTTTTGGAACTCAAAATACATGAAGATATAATGTACAGAATGTAGTAGCTTCCTCCTCCCCTCCAGCATGAAATGCTGTTATTAAATTTTTAGTAGATCTTATAATCAATGGTATGTATCTTAGATTCAAGGAAATGTAGTAGTTAAAAATGTTTTTTAAAAACAAAATTTGAGGGGCGCCGGGTGGCTCAGTCAATTAAGTGTCAGCCTTTGGCTCAGGTCATGGTCCCAGGGTCCTGGGATCAAGTCCCGCATCAGGCTCCCTGCTCGGCAGGGAGTCTGCTGCTTCTGCCTCTCCCCCCTCCGCTCTGCTCTCTCTGTCAAATAAATAAAATCTTAAAAAAAAAAAGTCTGAAGCCATTTTGTAGAAGCCACCAAAGTCTGTCTACAGATCTCAGCAGATAAGCCCCTAGTCCAGAAGGCAAAGGGCAGGACAGTGAGGCTGGGAGGGCAAGGGAAAGAGATACCAGGCAGAGCGCCCTCCCAAGGATGGAAATGCCAACACTCCTCGTCTTCTCTGACCATCACTGCTGCTGTGACCGGCCTGCTCCTAAGAGTGAAGGCCTCAGCTTCGGCTGCTTCCTCTCAAGGGGAAGGAAACTAAGAGAAGCTGGTTGGGATAAAAATCAAAAGAGCAGTCCAGGTCCACTAAGGCTGCTCTCATCACTGTGGCTTCTTCATGTTATTCCAAGTGTTATAATTTCCCCGAAGAGCAGACATTTTCATATGCAGATAATGAACCAAAACTAACCAAATATAAAATGTATTCCTTGTGACTAATTCTACGACTCTTCCTTCTTCTCGAGTACAGGGAAGCCTTTGTTTTCTCTGGTAGGCAGATAACAGGAGACCGTGGCAGGGGGAGGAAGGTGGTAGAAAGTGGGGTTTCTCAGGAGTCCCTTTAAAAAGAGTGCCTGGGTGGCTCAGTGGGTTAAAGCCTCTGCCTTTGGCTCAGGTCATGATCTCAGGGTCCTGGGATCGAGCCCCACCTGAGATCGAGCCCCACATCGGGCTCCCTGCTCAGCGGGGAGCCTGCTTCCTCCTCTCTCTCTGCCTGCCTCTCCACCTACTTGTGATCTCTCTCTGTCAAATAAATAAAATCTTAAAAAAAAAAAAAAAGAGTTGCCCAAGGGCACCTGGATAACTCAGTTAGTTAAGGGTCTGACTCTTGATCTCAGCTCAGGTCTTGGTCTCAAGGTGGTGAGTTCAAGCCCCACATTGGGCTCCACACTGGGCATGGAGACTACTTAAAAAAAAAAAAAATTCCTTGAAGTATAAAATGGGGCCTCATGATGCCTAGAACCTTGGAAGAAAGAGGCTTTTGTTCAGGCCTTCGCTCTTTCAGGGAAGGAACCGAGGTGTCATTGAGGGCAGGAGGATAGGTCAACAGGACAAGCATCGGCTGCAACACTGAGAAAAAGCTGAGACCTGCAAAATATGACTTGCAGAAAGCAAAGGTCTGTACACCTCAGGGTATCATTTTTAACAGACCCTTAAGGGAAAGCTAGTTCTCCCCCACACCCCACAATTTACAAGTCAGTTTCTAAGTGTTATCCCTGAAAGAAAGCAAAAACACGGAAGAGCTTCTAAGTGCACAGTAGGCAAGAAGTGCCCCTGCTCTACTTTGAGTAGCTCTGATTTCTTCATCCAGCAGCCTGTCCAATGGCTGCAATTCACTATCACTGGCTCCCCTTGGGTTCGCTGGCCCTCACTGAACATAGGCTCAGTCTACACTGGCTCCCGGAAGCTCCGTGTAAGTGAGCCACACCCTCCTCAGTCCTCCCACACACCTTGGCTTAGGTAGGTCCCAACCATTCACTAAATTCCATGGGCGTTGTTGTTACAAGATGTGTTTGTTTCTGTGCCCAGCACTGATCACCTCTTTTAGACTCAGAGCAATAAACTAAATCTTTTCCTGAGAGCCCGCTATGTGTCAATCCCATTATGTGGGATAAATACTGAATAAAGCAAGACCTCCTGGAAATCCATCCAGTGAGGCTCCAGGAGGAGCCAGTGGAAAGCCCCTAAAACAGCCACTGAACCTTCTGCCTCTTAGTCCTGAGGCTTAGTGTTGCCTCAGGAAGGAGAGATCATAGCCTGAGGCTGCAGGACACATCAGGCACCTGAGGCCTCCAGCCTTGGATCAGAAAATTAGCTGTCTATTAGAGCGGGCTAAAAGAAAGGAGAGAAACCAGGAGCCAGCCTAATGGCTCTGTACAAACAGAAGATCTGGAAGCTGGCCTGGTGCACGGTGTGAAATTCAGGCGCCCGATCAGGAGGCAAACTTGGCATATTTGGAATAAACCCCCAACACTGGATTCTCTGGTTTCATAGATTTTTAAGAAACCAACATGGATATGAAAGAACAGGGATAATTTCAGAATGGAGGCCACTATGGGTGGGGATATGTGACCATGAGGGAGAAAGAAAATCACAGCTTCTTCCCATGGAGGGAGCCAGAGAGTGGAGCACTGCCGGCTCCAGCCTCCAGCCAGGGGGCAGGGTGCAGGAGGAAGGCACTGCAGGGTTTAGAGGGAGGACGAGCAATTAGCATGGAGAACAGGCTGCCAAAAGCATCAGCAGGAGCAGCAAACATAATGTTTTTAAAAAGAGTTAGACACACACTCTGAGGAAGAAAACAAGATTTCAGAATACAATGCTAGGGAGGAAGGTGGGAGTCCCTGTGGTTTGGGGCCCTCAAAGTTCCCCCAAGTCAGTGTTCTGAATCGGGCAGAAGCAGAACCCGGAAGTCAAGTCAGAGGGCACAGGCGGTGTGCTGAAACCTCTAGTTACAGCTTACCCTGCACATGGACACACACACACCTCACTCACACAGGCACGCACACACTCATTCTCTCTACTGGGGGCAGAGCACCAAATTAGAAATCAGAACATTTGGTTTCAAAACTCACTTCCTACCTCCTCTATGCAATGAGACAGGTTTTGCAACTGACTGAATATGTCCAGCAGATTGAAGAGTAACATTTCAAACCACGTCTGAATATATGTTTTATACATATTCCATTATTTCATAATCCATTATTCTGCTCCCCTTTCAGTCTCTCCCTCACCTCTTTCCTCCCTACCTAGCTCAAATTCCACTGCCAGGCTCTGATCACTCTATCGACCTTCTCATTTTATTTTACTCACCTGACCAAACCACCCAGATAAAAGCCAGCTCGCGATCTACTTCCTGCCTGAACCTCAGGGGCGGAATGTGGCCCGAGGAAAACACACAGGTTCATCGGTCTCACTTTAACCTCATCTCCACTAACCCAGAGTGGGTCCTGGAAGCTGCCCGTCATCAGATCCCCACTCCGTCCACTGCTCTAGAAGACTCTGTCTCACCTTCTCCAACCCTTTCCTCCTCCCACCCTCTGCTGATGACCTTACTGCTTATTTCATTAAGAAAACAGAAACAACAGAAGGAGAATTTCCGCAAGCTTCTGTCACCTCATCTACCCGCATGGCAGCCTTGAGTCTTCCCTTCTCGGGCTGTGGACGAACCCTCAGAACATGGGCCAAGCAGAACCCTCCCCACCTGTGCCCTGAGCCCATTCTCTCTGCTACAGTAGAACATTCCACCAAAGGTCCTCCCTCTCCTACACCAGCAAAGATTTTTGTCTTGACCGGATCATTCTCACCAGTAAATAAACAGGATTTCTTCCACCTGCCACATTGTCTCTGCTTCCTTTTCAAACAAAACTCAACACAACGGTCTGTACTCACTGTTTCCAATCTTTTCTTCAGCCTTCTCCAATCATGCTTTACTCAAACTGCCCCAGCCTTCATCCTGATCCATGAGCAGTATTGGACTCAGCTGGTCTCCTTCCCTTCTTCTTGCCCAAAGCATTCTCTCCGTTTGGTCTCTAGGACACCACAACTCCTGATTTCCATCTTTCCCCCCATTGCTCCTTCTTAGTCTTTTTGCTGTTACCTCCTCAACTCATCAGCATCTTAACATGGGAACTCAGTTCAGGAACCTCTTCTCTATAACCTATAGTTAGAGAGGTTTACCAGTCTTGTGATTTAAATACCATCTATACACTGAACACTTCCAGCTTTCACCTCCAGCCCTGAACTCATTTATCCAACTCCCTCTTATACTCCCATGCCATATAAGCACCACAAAGTCTCAGCTCATGTGAAAACTCAATTTTGAACTTTCCTCCCAACCTACTTCACCTATAGTCTCCCCCAAGTTAGTGAATGTCAACTCCACTTTTCTGATTGTCTTTCCTCCTACATCCAGTCCACTAGAGAACACCATGGCCTTCATCCAACCAATTTCACCTCCTCCACTGCTACCTCCTGGCCCAAGCCTCCATTATCCCTGTCTTACATCACTGCAATACCTCTTAACTTGTCTCCCTGCTTCTGGCCTTCCTCCTTTATGGTCTGTTCTCAGCAAAGCAGCTGGAATGATCCTTTTAAAGCATAACTCAGGTCATGTCCCTCTCTCCCCCAAATCCTCCTATCACTTCCCTCTCACTCATAGTACCTACCAGATTATTTACAATGGCTTACAAGGCTCCACATCATCTGGCTGGCTACTGTGTCTCCCCCTGAACTGATGCTCTCATACCTTACCCTCACTCACTACACTCCAGCACACTGGCCATTTTGTTGTTCAAGTGGACTCAGAACCTGCCCATCTCTGCCTCTCCATAGCTACTATCCCATTTCCCTGGGATGCTTTTTCCCCAGCTCACTCCCTCACCTGCTCCAGGTCTTTGCTCAAATGCCGTCTTCTCAACATGGTCCTCCCTAACATCTCCATTTAAAATTGCAACCAACTTCCTCCTTCCCCACTTTCTCTCCACAGCACCTACCACTATTAGATACACTGCATGTTTTACTTATTTATTCCACACGTATTTTTTCTCAGTAGAATGTAAGCTCCATGATGACGGGGATTTTCATGTTTTTTTCTGGGCTATATCCCCAACATCCAGAATAGTTCCTAGCACATAATAGACACTTAATCAATATTTATCGAATAATGAATTAATTAATCATTCTGTGAGTGTAAACAGAGAAAATTCAAATAGAGAAAAGACAGAGGTTTAGAAGACTTTGCTTTGAGTCCAGGACATAGTCTTCTACTCCCTCTGCTCTTTCTCCTCCTTGAAGAGCCTGGCGAGCAATGTGCCCAGCCAAAGTGCCTGGGCAGAATTAGGGGGAATAAGGAATTATAGCCCCTTTTAAGAACACACACCCTGACTCTAGTCTTAGCAGAAAAGGAGGCAGACTAACTTCTAGCCTTCATTTATCAACCTCTGTGTGGATAAGACATGTCACAGGTGAACAGACATGAGTATCAGATTCCAAGTGTCATTTGTATTACAAGGTCTAAGACAAGTCACAGGTGAACAGACATGAGTATCAGATTCCAAGTGTCATCTGTATTACAAGGTCCCAGACTCCTACAAGAACATGGGAACAGGACAGTGCTGACAGGGACATAGGGAGGAAAAACAAACAACCTCTTCCAGAGCATGACTTCCAGAGATGACAGGTGTCTACAACTTCTGTCCACTGTACATGTGACCCTAGGTCAGCTGGCAAACCCTCTCACTCTAGCACCCCCAGAGGAAGGCAGGCTCCTGCCCACTTGTTGTCTAATGAGTTTTGAGTACGTCTGTTCCCAGGCATGTAGGGGAGGTGGTGGGGGAAGACCGAAGCAAAAATGAGTAGATGCGTTTCCTAGTCTCATGGACCCTCGAACCAAAACATTCTCTGTAGATCCCATAAAATCAGAGAAACTTTAGGAAGCTGGAGAATGGCAGTTTTTCATCAACCCTTGGACACGGTGATATTCTTTCACTGTGCTTGGAGTTTAAAAAAAGAAGGAAAGAAAGGAAGAAGCAACATGCCATGTGTGGAGTCACTTGTGCTGAGACCCACAGCAGCAAACAAAGCTTAACATCTGTTCTGGTTGTAGTTTCATGTAACCTTTAACCAGCACATTTGGAATGACCCGATCAGCACTACTGAGGGAATCTGCCTGACAGAGCTCTGCCCTTCCCAAAAGGAAGGTGACCTTGACTGAAACAATCTACTCTTTGTTAGGAAATTCTTTTTTCTGTTCCCTTCTGCCTATAAAAGCCTTCTATTTTGTACAGCAACTTGGGCCTTCTATTTACTAGATAGGCTACTGCTTGACGCATGATTCATTGAATAAAGCCAATTTGATCTTCAAATTTACTCAGCTGAATTTTGTTAACAGATTTGGTGGCAGTGATAAGATCGAAAATGAACTTCTGAGGTTTCAGGGACAACAAGAAACATAGGCATGGTGCCTGCAACCCTTTTGAGTGCTCTGTCTTTCTCACCATTTCTGAGGGCTGTGGGGAGGTGCGCGCCTTGGTTCTGAGCGCTGATAGCTTTGCATCAGGCTCCAGATCTAATTAGCTTTTGAGTTATTTCCATGTTGGGAACTACTGACAGTTCAGACTGCAATTCTCATTTAATTGGTGGCAACTCCCAGGCCTTGATTTTAGACCACTATCTGCATGAGAACGGACAGTGGCAGTTCACCGCTCCCCCTTTCTGTGGAGCTCCCAGTCTGCAGTCCCTGTTTGTTAAGGTCTTGTTCAGTTGCTTCCCCAGTCCTTTCATGGTGGGAACTGGTGGTAGTGCGCACAGGCCTTCTGTCGGCCACGATGCAGTTACTGCCAGTATGTTAGAGTGCATAGGTTGGTTTGTCTTATTTTGTGTAGACAAAGTCTATTGCTAGTGAGAATCTTCGAAGCAGCTGCAAAGGACGCCTGGGTGGCTCAGTGGGTTAAAGCCTCTGCCTTCAGCGCAGGTCATGAACTCAGGGTCCTGGGATCAAGCCCCGCATTGCATCAGGCTCTCTGCTCAGCAGGGAGCCTGCCTCCTCCTCTCTCTGCCTGCCTCTCTGCCTACTTGTGATCTCTCTCTCTGTCAAATAAATAAATAAAATCTAAAAGAAAAGAAAAGAAAAGAAAAGAAAAGAAGCAGCTGCAGAATTGGTAGTGATAGGTCAAGCATTTAAAAGCTGTTGGGGTTCTTAGCACATCACGCAACAACTCCTATTAGGACCAGCTCATCATGGGACAGTTTAGATAGACACAAGGTGATCTGCCAACCCCTAGAAAATTTCTGTGCAACGAAGTACACTGTGAAACACAACACAATCCCCAAACCAGTAGTACATCCTTTTAGGAATTAGTTTGGCTCCAAGAGGCCCCAAGTCTTAGCTTAAAAATAAACAAATAAATAAATAAGAAAAATGGTATCCTTAAATTCCAAAGAGTATGCCACTTTCCAGCACACTTATTTATTCCATATTTAAGAACTAAGATTCCAGGATAGAAACAGCTACAAAAGTGGAAACATCTTACTAAAGACCACCTAGAATTACAACGGCCAATATGGGGAACATTCCAATTAGACAAGATTGTTCATTTAAGAAGTGCACTTGGAGTAAGGGTTCCTGAATTAAACAGACTGTAGACCTATTTTAATTGCTATGCAAAAGATTCTAAAAGGCTTCAAGATTCTAAAATTGCTTCATTAAAAATTTTGTTGCAAAGGCTAATGAAAAATTAAAGACACGGGAGGTACCGAAAATAAGACCTGACCCTCTCTGTCCTCCTTTCGCCTGAGTTTTCGCAGTCTAATAATCTTCCGCCTGAATTGCCTTTCCACTCTGAAGAGGCTACAAGACCACAGACACAAGTCTGCCAAGTTGGTGGTCTTTCGGATTTCCTCATGTACTCTTGAAGGAGGGCCCCCATGTGGGCCCCTCCCAAGGCTGAAGGGACTCTGAGGAATTTTCTGGTAAACTTCTATGTTATTCTCTCATATGGCTAAGAAAACCTAAATTAAAATTAAGGAAAATTCTTGCCAAATTCTGCTAGCTATCAGAGCTGACAGAGGGGATCCTAGGAAAACTGGCAAAAGCCAGGCTCAGTGTAAAAATTCTTACCAGAGTCAGCTCTCTCAGACCTCTGTCTATAGGGCCCAGCTGAAAGAGGAGGACAGAATTTTTTTTAATTTATTATTATTATTATTATTTGCCCCAGGGGTACAGGTCTGTGAATCATCAGGCTTACACCTTTCACAGCATTCACCAAAGCACAAACCCTCCCCAATGTCCACAACCCATCCACTCTATCCCTACCCTCCCACCCCCCAGTAACCCTGTTTGTTTTGTGCGATTAGGAGTCTCTTACGGTTTGTCTCCTTCCCCACCCTATCTTGTTTCATTATTTTCCCCTCCCTACCCCCCATGACCCCCCCGCCCTGACCCTTGAGTGGAGGACAGAATTTCACTGTCTCTTCCTTTCCAAATCCAGACTTACTGGTTATTGATCCTTTCTCTTCCAAGGATGACTGCCTTCTTGTCTTGTACTACGTCCTAAGAACTTGGCTTGGCTTTCTGCCTGCCTGAGACATGTAGGTTATTAGTTCCTTCCTTTGGCTATCTTTGGGAGTAGCTCTAAATCTTGTGAAGATAATATCTTTTGCAGCCTCTTTGAGGCCACCTTTTGGGCCCATGAGGTTGTTTAATACTGCCAGACGTATTTACTGTTTGCTGAAGCCTGATAAGGTATTTGAAAGGAATTAATAACCCTATGATCAGGAATTTGGCCAAACTGGAAGCTGACACTCAGAGCCTAATATCAATATATTTTAGATCCTCTCCCCTAAACTAAATGTATGTGGAGGGAAAGAAAAACATTCCAACATAGTGGGTAGGTGTGTCAGTCCTTTCATAAGCAACTAGTCTCATCTATTCATCTCAAAAGGCTTGTAAGTATTATAAACATTCTGGCCTTAGGAAACAAAAGTCCTGTGTGCATCTTTTCCCTATAACTTTGAGGTACAAGTGTCCTTCCTACCTGGTCTTCTTCAAGAATGCTTACCTAGGCCATTTCTCTGAAATGCAAACTTCAGGGAGGTAATTCTTACTCCCCCCCACCACAAAATAAGAAAAAAAGAACAGAAAGGGGAAAGTTTATTTTAAAACTAGGCAAATAAAAATCTTAAGTATCTTCTCCACACATATTAATAAAAAGCATTAGCCATCTGAGAAAGTAATCTTAAATTATTCCACCTGCCAGAAAGATATTGTGGATCCAACCTCTCTTATAACTACTTGATTAATGACTAAAATTTTTAAACGGAAGGCATAAGGTTTTTTTTGTGTGTGTCTGTCTATTTATGTGTATTTACACATATGTACTGTATATGTATGATAATTTTCTATGTCTGGATATTGGTATTTGATTTGGTATCACCAAAATCAATTTATAAAAGAGCTCTATTTAATTAGTCCAAGGATAATTAAGTGCTTATATGAATCATGTATTCATAAAATTCTTAGAATTATAATGCAAACTAACCCAAATGCCTTTCAGGTTCCCATGATCTCAGATACTCTTTAGTAATTAAATACTAAGTTTATTAGTTTAATTAAAGTAGACGTTATCTTTAAAGTTATCAAAATTAAAAATAATGCTGACATACTACTTTCATTCTACCCGGGTTTACTAGTCAAACAAATTCATATTATCTCTGGTACAAAACTTGTCAACAGGAAAAAAAAACAACTTTGTACAGTGAAATTTTCTAAATGTTCTAAACATAATTGTTGAGAACAAGTGAATTAAATAGATGTAAGTGGAATAAAAAGTCTTACAATGTTTTTAATAGTTTCCCAAATCTTTTGGGTAACCTGAAACCTTCAGGTTTTGCTAAGTTAAGTTACATGATGGGTAGTCATTATATATCTGGATCACTTCCAAATAAGATAAAATACTGAAACATTAATTACTGAATAGAAGTTACCCACTTGGCTTCCCTTCACAAAAGAACTAAAGATATTTGAGTCTGTTAGTTTTATGCTATGCTGAAAAATGTACTATGAGAAAGCATATGTTTCTAGAAATTGTAAGAAGTCTACCAATCCACAGAATGCTAGTGTAAGAGACAGCTCATAATTGTTTATTCTTACTAAAAGGTAAGATTTTTGAGGGTTAAAAATTCTAACATATGTAATTAAAGTCACTAAGGTTTGTGGAATAGGAATCTTTGGAAAGGAATTTTATGCATGGTCAGGACTTGCTAAGATTGGAATGAATTTAATTAAGTGAATGTGTTTTAATATCAAAAGTAAGCCGGTGCGAAATTAGAATTTGGTTTTCTCTCCGTTAAAAGAACGAAGTTTTATTGGACTGTTGGTCTGCTCTTGATAAGACACTGTGAAAAGTTTTCTTTACTTTTTAAGTAATCTGCCTGAACAGCAAAGATATTGTGTCTTACCAAAATAACTTGCCATGCTTCATGTTATCTTTATAACATGTCAGGTCATTCATTACTTGAAGAAAACTGAGTCTTCTCTATTTAAAAAGCCAAGTTCTTTTTTTTCCCAACTACTTAACTTTCTGTATTTGCCTACAAAATCTCTAATTGTCACTATTTGTGAAATATATATCAAAGCATTGTTTCATAATGACTTATAATCCAACTTAGGTGTTTTAAAACCTTTGATATTTTTTACAAACTTCCCAAAGTTAAATCCTAAATAAAGCCTTTTTGCTTTAGAACTATCTTTGGGATTTTTCAGAGGGTCCCTGGAACATCTCAGAAGATTGATTTCTTTCCTTACAAAAAGTGAGATGCTAAGCTAATTAGGCTTATTTGGGTTAAATTACATAGGAAGCACTGTCAAATAAGAAGTAATACTAAGGGGCACCCAGATGGCTCAGTAGGTTAAGCATCTGCCTTCAGCTCAGGTTGTGATCCTAGGGTTCAGGGATTGAGCCCCACATTGGGTTCCCTGCTCAGTGGGGAGCCTCCTTCTCCCTCTCCCACTCCCCCTGCTTGTGCTCCCTCTCTCTGTCAAATAAATAAATAAAATCTTTTTTTAAAAAAGTAGTATTAAGTATTTCATATTTGTATAGGAAAATCTTATTAGTGTTCTAGAAACTATATGAAATTCCTAGAAATCTAATACATCCTGATATATAATGCTATCAGTCATAATTTTAAAATGATGCACATCACAGAAATAACCAAATTTCTTTGTCAATTCCATTATGACAAACTCTTATCTGATCTTTAACAATGAACACTGCTCAAGTCTTTTGTCATTTATAGGCAGTTATTGTTTTATTCAGATGCTTTTGCAAAGATGTTCCACAAAGTGTTTCATCCTCAAGAAGATCCATAGGAAGGACTTTAGCAAGCACAGGTTCTGATAACTTTAAGATAATAAAACTGAACTGGGTAAGACTTTCCAGGACCAATGAAAAAACTGGATTCAAGCAGAGCAAGTATTAACTACATGAGACTGAACAAAGTAAGGGGGTTAATTATAATTCTTTATGACTTTTTGTTTGAAATATTGCTAGTTCTTTAATGTTGTTTTTCTAGATATTAAAAACCTTTTCTTAAGCGATCCATGACTTATAGAATTTTGGTAAAGTACATCTTTGTAAACAAAGATGAAAACCATTTACTTTTTCTCCCTACCCAGTTCTTCCAGAAATCAGAAATTCTTTAGTATTATTTCCATGGCAATTAATTAGCTATGTACATAAGTTCAACAAGAATACATTCTCCCTGTAATAGAACACATTGGAAACACTGGCAGTATTACCAAAGCTTTGACTGGAATATCATATTTGAGAAAGATGTGTATAGACTCAGATATGACCAGACAGCTTAAGTAACTACTTGGAAAGATCATCCTGATACCTTGCTTATAAGGTTCCTGGAAGCCTTACCAAATAAGGAAGGATGGTCACTGCCTGGTAGAGCCAGAAACATCAAGATATTTTGAGGGACGTTGAGAAGAGAGGAATTCAGCCAAACTGTAGGTATTATAGGCAAAATCTATGGCAAGCCCTTGCCTTAGCTTCCTGCCTCGAAGAATTTTTTAGAGTTCAGTCTGAGATTCCCAAAGAAAAGTTGCAGCAAAGCAGTCTTCAAAAAGAACTTATATAGTCAATCACTATTTTTGCTGCATTTATATAAATAATCAGGTCAAGTTTAATGCAAATAAATGAGTATTACTATGATTATCTTTGGTTAAAAGAATGGGAGTGACCGTAGAAAGAAAAATTGTGTTTGTACCTTTGTAGGTATTAGATTCTACTACTATTAATTGTCTTTGAAGTTTTGTTCTATACCTATAAAGTGGACTGGATCCTGAATTGCTCTAGTTTCCTCAAATATCTAGCTACAACCCTCCAAACTAATGTTTCCAATTAGTTCCTTTCTGATTCAGAATCACTAAGAACAGAAACTGCCCTTGAATGTCCTTGGAAGGCATTATACCAGGTCCTCCTCACCACTCAGCCAAACTTCAGAGATCTGAACTTTGGATCTATATCTCACAGCTAAAGAAGTTTCCACCCAACATATAGTTCTGTTCACCAGCCGAAGACCTCAAAATCAAATTGACGAGGAAGAAAAGCAGCTGATATCGAAGTACACTGCTTCCACCCAAGATGCTGGATCAAGACTTCATACTTTAAGCATAAAACTCTTCTTTTCTGGGGGGTGGGAGGGTAGGGATAGGGTGAATGGGTTATGGACATTGGGGAGGGTTTGTGCTTTGGTGAATGCTGTGAAAGGTGTAAGCCTGATGATTCACAGACCTGTACCCCTGGGGCAAATAATAAAAAAATAAAAATAAAAATATAAAAAGTAAGTAACAATTTTTAAATTGCAAAAACAAAACAAAAAAACCTCTTCTTTTCTTTCTTTCCTTTGCTCTGGCATTGGTCTGGAAAGATAATGCCACCATCTGCATCTCCTAGGCCATTGTATCTCCTAAGACCTCTCAGACTGCTAGATTTGTCATCAAAAACTCTGATCTGTCCATTAACAGTGCCTTCTTAGTAGGGGGTGGTTTGTGCCCCCACAGAATTTACCTTTGTCTGTAGTGGTTATCATTCTTGCGGCTATGAATCCCTAAATGACTGGCATATAACTGAGGAGTGCCTCTTAGGCTAACTTCACCCCTACATTTTCACAAATAGAATGTGCTACTTCATTGGTCAATTCCCCTGAATATACGACACTGGGTTAGAAAAGACCTACCAGAAAGCGTTTCATGATTCAAGATTTGCTTCCTTTGTCAGGTTTCTACTTCCCTGGTTAGGAGTGAATACAAATGAGGCTCTGGTCAAGAAACTGTCCTTAACTCTTGAAAGTACTGCAGAATCTGCTGGTAAAACAACAGAAAATGCTGGTAAATCTGCTGCCCAGCAAAGGTCCTGAGACTCTCTGGCCAAACTTCTTGATAAAAGGACAGCCCTCGACTATCTTAGCTGAGCAAGAAGGTGTCTCTGCTGTGGCCAGCACCACAGGCTGTACGTGTACTAACACTTCTAGGAAAGTGGAAACTCAGCTACATAAGGTCACTGAATTGGCTCAAGAAAGTGACTGCTTCAATAGGATCTTTGATTTATTGGATTTTGATTGGTTTCCGTCTTGGCGACCAAGGCTCTGAAGTACACTCTAGATAATGGGAATTATCCTACTTATAATAATAATAGTAGTAGTCTCCCTGGTACCCTGTATTCTCTCACAAGCTTTAAATACATGCTCACAGCCACTAATCACCAAGCAAATAACCTCCCTAAGGTTGGAATGCCAGAAGAGGAATGAAGACAATGACTGACTAAAATATTGTGGGCTTGAAGTTTTGACCTTTGAATACCAGAGAGTCAGAAACAAACAAACAAATGAGCAAACAAAAAAACACCCTGTCACGACCTGTGAGTATCACATAGAGGATCAGTAAAAGCTCTAAGAACTTCAGAGCAGTAGCTGCAAGAGGCTCTAATGCCTTAAATTTTGATCACATCTTTCAGTTAAGCTGAGATTCTGATCAAAAAGCAGGAGTTATTGAAGAAGAAGGAGAGGGAGAAGGAGGAGGAGAAGAAAATGGAAGAAAGAAAAAGAAAGAAAGAAAAGAAAAGAGAGAGAGAGAGAGAGAAAGAGAGAGAGAGAGACAGGAAAGAAAAGAGAGAAACATGAGGCCTCAGACAGAGTCGCTCGCTGTGACCCCACATCAGGAGACAAGACTTAACATCTCCCTGTAGTTTCAGCCTCTCCCAGGAAGGTAACCTTGAACCAACACATCTGGAGTTACTGATCAGCGCTAGTGAGGTAATCTGCCTGACAGAGCCCCGCCTTTCCCCCAGAGGAAGGTGACCTTGCCTGAAACAATCCACTCTCTCTTAGAAACTTCCTTTTCCACTCCTGTCTGCCTGTAAAAGGCTTCCATTTTGTACAGTTCTTGGGAGTGCCTTTTTTTTTGCTAGATGGGATACTGCCCAAGTCATGAATCATTGAAAAAGCCAACTTGCTCTTCAAATTTACTCAGTTGAATTTTATTTTTGACCATTGGGCATAACACACTTGAGCAAAATCTTAAAGCAAAAAGTGAATGACTGTCAACTATTTCACAAATATTGACTATATGCTTCTGAGAGAAGGCAACTGAAAATCAGAGCCACAGGAACTGTCGCAGACCAAAGAACCGAGAAGTGAGGAAGACTCAGAAAGCATCCAGACTGCAAATCGTCTCATACAAGAAGCCAGTGAAGTCTGTAAACATCTCTTCCTCCACAGCAGCACAGAGCCTCCTTGCCAGTCAGAACAGACCCAGCTGCGTACCAGGAGAAAGGGCACCCTCTGAGAAATTTGCAAACTCACCTGACTTTATCAGTACCAAGTGAGAAGAGAAATGGCTCCAGCATCAGAAATACAGATGAAAATCAACGGACTTTAAGAGCAGAGGTTGGAGTCACTGAGGAAAGAGACTGGGAACTCTGAAATCTGCATCTGAGTCCTCGTGACACAAACGGCAGATCACACCAGACCAGAGTAACAACAGGGAAACAAGACAGACCAGAAGCAGGAGCAAGCCAGTCCTCAGAGCCAGACGCAATCCAGGCGACCAGGGCTGGAAGTTAACATGAGAGCCACGGTAACCCCTGTGGAGCGAACCACCTTGACCGCAGGCAAAATGTATTGCACCGAAGAAGGAACACCTATCCAGGGCAGGAGAAATAACATGAATTAAACTAGCAAGAATAGGGGAGGGTTTGCAAGTTGAGGAGACCTTCAGAGAGACAGTCAAAACAGGAAGAAGCCGCCAGCAGAACTGTGGACTGCTTTGCATTCTTTCTACCACAAGAGGGAGGGAAGCCAAGAATACAGTTGGAGTTTGACCAAGCCGAATTGAAATTTGGGTAGAGACTAAATTGAGCAAGCCTGACTGCAGGTCGCCCCCACAAGGAGAGCCCTCCCTGCCCCTTACAAGAATGCATTCTAATGAGAAAAGCCACATGCAGATGAATTTAAAAGTAACCCAGAGCCTGTTATACGCAGTTGATGAATTGTTGAACTCTACACCTGAAACTAATGATGTACTATATGTTGGCTAATTGAATTTAAATTAAAAAAAAAAAAGGAACCCATAGCAAAGCAAACAAAGTCACAGGAGGCATGCAGGGAGAGTCTATGTAGCAGAAAAGGGATGCAAACAGGAGGGAAGCATTTAAATTGTATAGAGAAAGGTCAAAACTAAGTCCACATGCTTGAGAGAGCTTCTGTGTACTGTATAAACCTGAAGGGCCTCCTCCTACTTCGAGCACCACCAGTGCCAGTATTTTGTACATACTTGTTGCCACCATTGACTAGAAGAGACGCTGGACTGGGAAATGGGAAATGGGTGCTCCCCCACCCCCACCCCCAGCCCCTTGTGGCCTGAGTGATGAAATACAGCAGCTGGGTGAACTGAGCCTTCCCAGGATATGGGCTAGGAAGGGAAACCATATGAGATGTTAGATTTGCATCTCATTGGGATGGTGGTGATAATGGCAGAGTGAGAGATTTTCTCTATGCAGAAACGTCCATATATGCGTACCTGAATTTGTAATACTGCATTTACTAGTTGTTCATGGTTAGTTGCATGGTGTGCAACCAATTCTAATATATATGTAAAACTGTGTCATTACCAAGTCCTGAGTGAAAAGAAAAAGATGAAAAATACTCAGGGATTGTTGAATTGGCTATGAGAAGCCTCAATTTTTTAGCCATTGCCTTTCTTAGGCATCTCACACCTCACACTTTCAATGGGTATAGGAACAGTGAAAGGAATGATAAATGAATTAATCTGTACTATTTAGGTTATTTTCCTCTTTCCCTGAGCCCCTCTTCCTTTCCAAGCAGAATGGCTTAATTTGGGTAAATCGAAAGCATCTATGATGGAACCCCACCATATATGGCAAGCCCCACCCCCAACAGTATGAAGAATCAGCTTCTCTGAACCTGCTCTTCCAGAAGCAGACAACCCTAACTCCAGGCTGTGCATCCAGCCTCTGGAACAGAGACCGCCTGGCCCCAGTTCCCTGCTTAACTTG
Organism: Ailurus styani; assembly: GCA_002007465.1. Lineage (NCBI taxonomy): Eukaryota > Metazoa > Chordata > Mammalia > Carnivora > Ailuridae > Ailurus > Ailurus styani. Next base: position 883,796 of record LNAC01000442.1, on the reverse strand, counting down.
ATGGAGCCCAGCCTTTGCTGGCTCTTTCTTATGAGAGGGACACACTTTGTCCTTGTTCCAGTGGCTGAAAAATGAGTGTCTTTTTCATCCAGCTTCTCCTGAATCAAAGTGTAATTATCCACCTCTAACTATCGCCTCTACCTGTGGATTCCTGGCTCCCCGATCCTAGATCCAGTGTTGTGGAAAATGAAATCATTTCAACGTGGACAGAGGTTCATTCTTCCCCAAGAGCAGCCAGCTACGTTTTAGAAACCAGCCCTACAGCTCAACTCATTTCCTCAATCCCGGATTCAACCACAAGGGTAGCAGGAGGCCTTCAGTCAAGTGAAGTTCAATAGCAACAGCCTGGAAGTTAGAGAGGATATGAGTCTGTGGCCTTGGGAGTGCATGAAATGAAAGGTTTCAGGGGATCACCAGCTTGACCTCTTCTCCTCCCTGCTTCCTTACTGAAGCAAAAGTAGAGAAAAGGGCAAGATCACTGTCTCTGTGTGACCTCTATACCTATGTCAGATAACTGGAGAAAAATGGGAATTTAAAAAGAGCACTGTGAGAACAAGCCCCCTTTTCCCTCCATATTTCCCTAGTATCTAGCGAAGTGCTTGGCATATAGTAGATGCTCGCTTAATATCTGTTGCATGAATGAATGAACAAAGGAACTCATGCACATGCTGGGTGATTTTTCAGCTGCGTTCCTACTTGTCTCAGCACCATCAGCACCCTGGCTCAGGAGGACCAACAGATCACGCCTGTAAGTTCAAATGCAACACTTCTCCTTTCAGGCTTTCAATGCATTTATCACATCACTTAGGTGAGTCTACACATATAATTGAAATACATCACTCCCAAAGCCCCACAAGTGACACCAGCCACTGTGGGGCCAGGGCTGTAATTTCCAGAGACGCCTGGCTAATCTGAGTGACACAGCCTCCAGACGTCGAATAAGGAGCAACTACGGTCATCAGTCTTGCCTCCCTCCCTGCCCTCCTGCTACCCCCCCACCCCCCCCACACAACAGGTGAGAATCTCAGAATGTCCTCAAGGTGTTTCTAGGTCACAAGTAACCCCTGGGCTTGTGGCACATAAACTGGTCCTTGGGACTTCTTCACTGCCCTGTAGAGATTTAGCGTAACAGCCTGTGGCTCTTCCCCACAAAGCTCAGGCCTGATTTGCTCCCCCGTGTGGAGATAGAGCCAGGTTTTACCAGATATGCACTATACACCTACTGGTACAGGCCTTATGCAAATGCTGGCTCTTTGGGCATTACAGTCTGGTTGGGTCCCTCCTGAGACAGAGCATCTCCTTCCCCTCCAGTGTAGATATATCCAGAGCTCCTTCTGATGAGGGCTCTGTGTAAGCTATCCCATGCCCACCCCTCCACCCCTGCCCCATTAAGTGTTCTACAGATAGAACCAGGTTTAAAGGAAACAGAGGGCACCTTAGGGTAAAGGCAGCCTGTGAAAGTAAAGATAAGAGGTATAATCATTCCAAAGTGTCTGCTGCAGGGCGGGCTGGCTAGATGCACAGGGGGATACAGACCTTTCTAAGCACCTATACAAAGGCAACCTCCCCGGACTGCTTTGCCCACTTGGGTTCCCTCTGCGTCAAACTCACGCCTCCCCGACCCCAGTCATTTTAAAACTTGCACTCTGCCCATGCCTTCCACAGCTTGTTAGAATCAGACTCTGGGAGGCAGAAGATCCTTCAGTGGTCACCCTGTCTGACTTGTGTCAACATGCCAGAATCCCCTAACATCACTGATGGGCGGTCAGACAGTCTTGTCTTGGGTGCCAACTCAGAACGTTCCAAATGTGCCTGATCATATGAGCCACCAGAAGCACTTGTAAAAAGTATATAGCCCACGAGCTCTTCAAAGCCACACAAAATCAAAACCTGCCCAGAAGGGGCCCATGAACCCGAATTTTTAACAAGCATCCCTAGTAAGTCCTGCAGTTAAGCACGCTTCTTTTTTTTTTTAATTTTATTTTTATTATTTGCCCAAGGGGTACAGGTCTGTGAATCATCAGGCTTACATCTTTCACAGCATTCACCAAAGCACAAACCCTCCCCAATGTCCATAACCCATCCACCCTATCCCTACCCTCCCACCCCCCAGTAACCCTCAGTTTGTTTTGTGAGATTAGGAGTCTCTTATGGTTTGTCTCCTTCCCCATCCCATCTTGTTTCATTATTTTTCCCTCCCTACCCCCCACGACCCCCAACCCTGCCCCTCCAGTTCCTCATATCAGAGAGATCATATGATAATTGTCTTTCTCTGATTGACTTATTTCGCTCAGCACGCTTCTTATGTGTATGTGATGCAGTGGTTCTTGACAGGAGCTGCATCTTAGCATCAGCTAGGAAGCTTTAAAAAAAAAAATCAATGACAGGCCTTTACCCCTAGCTATTCCTACTTAATCTGTCTGGAGTGGAGCCCAGGAGGTGTCAATGTTTAAAGCCACTAGCTGATTCTAATCTGCAGCCAGGGTTGAGAACGACTGTAATATCTTCCCAACCCGATGGTAAGCTCTTTGAAGCCACAACCAAGTAGTCTATGCCTCTTGGTACTCGTTAGCGAACCCCACCACCATGCTGAACCTGCCATAAAACACACTCTCTCACCACCAAGGTGATCTCATTTAACTAGCTTTGTTCATTCATCTAATGGGATGTCATTTCCTAACTCTGCTAAGAAGCTGTGTGCTTCCACTCAGCAAGAGGCCAGACGATAGACGGATATGAAGTGTTATGACTTCTCACAGTTGAGTGTGTCCACACACACACACACACACACACACACACACACACACACAGCCCTCCCATGCCCCAGAATACCAGAATAAAGAGCCAGGACAATGCCAGACGGCTCATGCCAGGGCTCTTCCCTCTTGCTCCAGCCCCCTGCCAGCTCTACTCACATTGTACAGCACGGTGGTCCACCCCTCCATGGTGATACATTGGAAGACGGTCAGCACAGCAAAAAGGATGTTATCAAACTGGGTGATCCCATCGTTGGGGCCGATCCAGTCCCGGCATTCATACCCGGCTGGGCAGCCCTGCACACCACACGGGTGAGGGGGGTCAAATCCTTCCAGAATACCTGCAGGCATGTTTGGAGGGCAGGGGATAAACCACATGGTGTTTAGCATGAGCTGGAAAGGACTCCAGGAAGCCACAAACACTCAATGCTATTTCTCACAGAAAGGTGTGTCCTCCTTTCTCTCAGGCTCCCTCCTGCCTCTCGCCTCTCTCCGCCTCACAGCTCACATACCACGTGCTCATCCCAGTGCTTCCCAACCTCCTCTGAACGTGGAGCCTCTCCTCCACGTAGCCCTCACTTTCTGCAGGCCACATTCTCAACTCTTGCCTGAGTCCCACAGGAAATGACAGACTGGATCACACAGAGCAGTCTGAGGTGAGGTACAGTCTTACTGAGTTTCTCTTTTCAGACTGTACTACAAACCCTGAGTCCTTCCTGAGTTTCTTGGGGACAATTATAAACTATAGTTCCTTCACAGTAGGGCTCAACTCCTTGTTCTTCTGGCCTAAATTCATGGTCTTGAATAAGAGAATCAATCAAGATAATCAAGATTGGTCAATGATTAATTAATCGATAAAATAAAACTCCATGGTAGAAGGTGTCCTTCGAAGATTCTTTAATAAAACACAAACATTATACTAAATTGGACTTCTTTGACCTCCCCCTGATCCCCTTTCCTGATAGGCCATTCTATTCAACTTGAAAAGAACAAATAAGGTACAAAGAGAAAAGAGTCTGGGTCTGTGAACACCACAAATCTCCTAGCCCCCCTGGCACACCAAGCTCAGAGCTCTTTCTGCTCTTCTACACCCTCTGTGGAACACAGCAGAGGAGGAGGAAGGCCACGACATGGATCGTGAGGGAAAATGTCTGCACAGATCTAAAGAGATCCAAATCTGACTCTGGACTCCTGGGTCCCCCTGGCCTGTAGGCCAAAGAGGACACTGTACAAAGTGTATTCAGACAGATGGGGTTTGACATTCATTCTGATAGCCTTTTACCATGGGACAAGGGAGCTGAGACCTCCTGTTGGAAATCCTCTGACTGCAAACTTAAGAGGACATTTGCTTTGCAGTATCAGTGTCCAAAGGGGACCTTTAGTCTAGGCTGCTTGTGCCTCAAAAGCTGCTAACTTGGGAGTTTCTAATTCTGGGGTTGGGGCAGAATATTGTCTTCCAACCAGTTTCCCAATGAACTGAAATTACTCCAGTGACCAGAGGGGAGAGGAAGGGAAGAAGTAGAAGGCAAGAAACAATGACCCTACCTGAATTGTTTGTGAAACACGCGCGGTGCAGCTTCCCACTGTAGAACTCCAAGCCAATGATCGCAAACATCAGGATGGCAAAAAAGAGCAGAAGACCAATTTGCAGAAGAGGCACCATGGCCTTCATGATGGACTTCAACACAATCTGCAGGCCTAGAAGGAAAGGAAGAGAATATCAAATGGAGCCTCCGTGAGCACCATTTGATACAGCAAGCTCCCTTGACCCTCTCCTAAGAGGAGAAGGACAAGTCTTTGAGGGAAAACAACCACTGGTCCTGAGATGATGAAGACAATTTGCAAAGGGACAACCAGAAGTCAAGCCAAAGACAGCCACCGCTACTACTCCTGGGATCAATCTCATGCTCTTCCTCACCATTCTCTAATCATTTACATGCCTCGTACTCCTCACTTCTTTGTTTCACCCACATTGTCTTCTGCTTATCTTTTACAAACTTATTAGAACACGCTACTTTCCTAAAGAAAATTAAGCCCTGGGCGCCTGGGTGGCTCAGTGGGTTAAAGCCTCTGCTTTCGGCTCAGGTCATGATCTCAGGGTCCTGGGATCGAGGCCCGCATCGGGCTCCCTGCTCAGCGGGGAGCCTGCTTCCCCCTCTCTCTCTCTGCCTGCCTCTCTGCCTCCTTGTGATCTCTCTCCCTCTGTGAAATAAATAAATAAAATCTTTAAAAAAAAAAAAAAAGAAAAAAAAGAAAATTAAGCCCTGCCCTGCTAGGCCCTAAGACCTGTGAGAGGAAAGACAAAGTTTACCTCCCGTACTACTCTATCTGAGAGCTGGCTTCTTCTCCACTGTTGTGGGATCACAATTAGTACAATCACTATTCATAAAGCACCATATACTTTGACCCAAAAATTGTACTTCTAGGATTCTAAACTAAGAAAATAATCAGAGATTTGAATAAGATTTAAGTAAAAAGATGTATGTCGCCACACTATTTCTAGTTAGAAAAATATGAAAACAATCTGATGTCCAGCAATGTAGAAATGACTAAATAAGTCAGCCTGTATGAGATGGGTTGTAATATCAAACTTTTTAAGTCATAGTTTTGAAGAATATTTAATGTGAGGAAAATCAAATGCCTCTATGACAGGATCCAAAAGTACAGACACAGTATGATCAAATTATATTAAAATGCACAGGAAAGGGGCGCCTGGGTGGCTCAGTCATTAAATGTCTGCCTTCGGCTCAGGTTATGATCCCAGAACCCTGGGATCAAGCCCCATATCGGACTCCCCGCCCGGTGGGAAGCCTGCTTCTCCTTCTCCCGCTTCCCCTCCTTGTGTTCCCTCTCTCACTGTCTCTCTCACTCTGTCATATAAATAAAAAAATGCACAGGAAAAAAAATGTATACAAATATAAGATAATGAGCACATTTCCCTTTCATTTTATAACATTTTTTTTACCTTGCAAATATTCTACAAATATCTTTCACTATCTTTAAAATCTGGGGAAAAAAAAGTTGCTAGATTTTAAAGTAAAATGTTATGCCAGATTGCTGCATCCCCACTCTTCATTACCACCGGAGAAATCATTTCTTGTTTATCCCAAATTCCTTTGGCCCCAGATCCCTCGGGGACACATCGGTAAAGCTACAGTGGAAGAGGAAGAAGAAAGACAGGTGCTCACTAGGTATCCCCGACACGAGCTTCAGGGGCCTCAGGACACGCACAGCCCGGAGGGTCCTCAGGTCCACATGTGTGTTGAAGTGGGTTCCTGCCGTGGCCAGGATGCTGCAGATGGAGACACAGAAGGTCAAGGTTACTACAATCTGGCTCTCTCCCCCTGATCCATGGGGAAAGCCAGGTTGAGGAGGGATCAGCCTGGAAAGCATGCAGTGCTCATGCCAGCTGCATGTGGGCGCACCTGAGCTTGGGTAAATCATCACTGGTTCTGACTGGAATTAAATTTAGCCACATCTGGGTTTGACTTTGCACAGAAGGAAAACTTACCATCACACCAGAATCCTAGTTCCAGATCATGAGTAGAATACCAGCTCCCTAGCATCTGTCCCATTCCTGCCTCCAAACCTTGTCCCCTACTCTCTTCTCCATTCCTCACCAACCTCCCTGCCCTCTTTCCAACCAGCCAAAGCCCCTGGATTTTGTATTTCAGCATTTTCTTAGATTTCCCTGTCTCCTAACTCTTTCAGACACTTTCTGTGGATCAGCTGCAGTAAAGGAGTAACTTGTTGTTCTGCACCTTGGCACTTAAGAGTTTTTACCAAGCAAAACAATCACACTGATACTTATAAATCAGGGAATAACTTCCCTGGTCCTTATACAGCACTTTTATAATTGCTCCAAATCACTGTATAACTTGGATTTGGTTTCTTTGCTTCCATTTTTCCACCTCCACCTCCACACACACACACACACACACACACACACACACACACACACACACACACAAAATCCATAACAATCCTATTAGACTGTGTATACCAAGTACCTTGTCTTGAGGAGACAATTTATTTCATATAATCCCATGACACTGAAGGTACTGTGGATAGTCAATGACATCTGAGTATTAATGAAAGACACAGCAGATGACCAAGAGCCAGCAGAGCTGGGTTTCAGTCGTGACTCAAGCACTTGAGAACTGAGTGATGTGCGGCAAGTTACACAGTCCACCAGCCTCACTACCCTCATCTACAAAATGGGGGGAGTACCAGGACCTTGCTACAAAAAGAAAATGACACAGTATTGAATTATTAGTATTCTATAAGTTATAATGTGCAAACTAGATACGACACCCAAAATATTAATAGTACTGCTTTTGTAACTCATCTAATTTTAGTCTTCTTTCTGTGGAATAGTTCTGGTCCTCTCTCATAACCTCTCCATGACAATTTCAGTGATCTGGAGCCACTGGCAAATAAGTCATTCAGAAAACCGAGTTTTCTATATAGTCCAAGGGGGGGGGGCTGGAATAGTTTATGTCATTTAATTATCTTGGAGGAAACATTTCCTTCAATACTTGAAATTGAACTTGAATGAAAGGTCTGTGCTGTCTACCTTGAGAAACCAGACATAGGATCAATAGGTACACATTACACAGCCCCAGGACATGAGAATCATGAGCAGTGCCGGCCAAGAACAAAGTGGAATGTTTCATGGGGTAGGTCCACTTCCCAGCCTTGAACATACTCAGCCACAGACTGTAGGACTATCTGTTAGGAAGTTAAAAGTGTTCCAACATAGGTTGAAGGTTATGTAAATAACCAGTAGAGACTGCTCCCAATTTTAAGACCATAATTCTATGTTGACCCAACCTCAAAATAAGAACCAGAAAGAAATTCTACTCTCATAATGGGTCTCAGGACCTAGACAAGCTGGTTCTCAGGTCTCCCTCTACCTCTCCTGACCCAAACTTCCACAGTGTCTCTGAAAAGGAAGGGCGATGAGCAGGGTCTCTGATGCCGCTTTTGACTCTATCTGCCAAAACCAAACAGAGAAATTAGGGAGGAGAGTGGTATCATTTCCAATAAGTAGGAGAAACCTGAAGAGAAAAGAGAGAAAGGAGAAACATGGAAAATAGGACTGAAAAATAAAACAGACATAGAAACAAATAAAGGAAAGAGAACAAAGAGAAAGCTCAAGGGTAGTGTAGTGATAGAGAACCAGAACCCCAGGAAAATGCGGTCACTGTTCTGCTGAATCTGCTAACAGGGGGAGAAGCACTGTACTCAGTCTTCTGAGGTGCGGTGCCCATGGGAGATGCCTCTCCCTCCGGCTCGTGCTGCCTTACACACACACACACACACACGTGATGGGGGAGAATGTGCCCTGTTCAGAAACCAGAGTTCTGTTTCCTAGGATACCCAGATACACACGAGATGCTCTTTTAAGTCCTAAGAAAGAGCTATTGAAAAGGAAAATTTCCTTACCAACCCTGAGTTGAAGGAGGAATATTTCAGAACGTGGAGGTAGGACTGAAAGACAAAACTGAAAGGCAAGAAGACACAAGTGCAGAGAGAAAGAAAAATGGTTGAGGGAAAAGACAATGAGGGGACAGGGAAGCGAATGGTGAAAGGAAACACAGAGATGAAAAGAGGAAAGAAATAAGAAGAAATAAGAGCTGGTGGGGAGAAGAAAATGCACGAGAAATAAGAATTCTCATGTGGGAAAGAGAATAAAAATGAAGCCAATTTGAAGGAGAGAAGCAAAAATATGGCACCTGTGGCCGGGAACTTGCAGAGCGAACCACAAGACATGTCCATGGCTCTTTTCACCAAGCTGTCCCCCAAGTCCCCCAAGCCGCCCCAAACTTCAGCCAGAACACACCACCTGGGGCCCCGTTCTCCCCTCACCTTCAGAACTTTCTTTTCCTTCATCCACACAAAAGAGCTCATACATTGGCCACTGGCTGTTCCCTAGCGCTCACGTCATGTCTGCGGACAGGAGGTCCCATCCACATGGTAGAAGCAGGACAGGGGAATTCTTTGCGGGGGAGGATAATTGAGGTTTGAAAGGGCCCCGCTGTGTGCCCCCCTAAAATTCTGTGCCCACTGCCATCCCCACCCTGCCCACGTCTTAGAGGAATTCTCTGCTTTCTCTGGTTTCTCCTCTGTCTCTCCCACAAGATCTGGAACACCTCAAGTGGAGGCGCTGTCTTCCCCATGTCTACACCCCCACACCTAGCCCAGGCTCTGGCAAGCAAAAGGTGCTCAATGAATGCCTGATGGACGAACTGCACTAATGAAAGCAGTCAGTGCATTGAAGCAGAAACCAAACGAACAGAAATATCACAGCTACCCCAGAACTTACCCATGGAAAGGGCAGGTGGCACTGGAGGGCAGCCACTCAAGCTTACCCCTGTTGGAGCGCACAGGAGCGTACTAGAAATCTGTCCTCAAACATTTTAGAGTCTAGTGAGGAGCTTCCAACAGCGTTTAGGACGCCTGCTCTCAAGCAGATCCTGCAGGACAGGATCTGGCCTGTCTTCAGCAGGAGAGTTAGAAGGAGGGAAGGGAGAAGACTCAACAACAAGGCTCAATGTAAAGACCTACCCTTTCACACAGCCTCGGCACTCAAGTCTATAGATCTGGCCGAAACTCTGGTCTCACACAGAGCAGCCTGAGGCAGGAGGCTCAAGGCAAGTGCACAGTAGGAGAAGGCCCAGGCCCTCAGTCCAGCAGAGGCAGACAGAGAAGGGAAATCATTATAATTCATGATGAAGCGTGTCATAACAGGGATGCTTCCCAAGCGCTCCGAGATCAGGACACACCTACGGGGCTACCTATGGGGCTGGCATTTTCGTCTCAGTTATTTCGTGAAATCCTCAAACAGATATTATGGCTGTTTCCATCTCATAAGAGAGGAAGTCAGGACTTAGAAACAATTAAGCTGCTAAAACAAGGCCAGAGCAGGCATCAAAGTCATTCCTCTCCTGGTACCGAAGTCCGGCCTTTCCCCACTCTGCCGGCGCGCCGTGCATGGTCTTTTTGAGCACCGCACAGCTCCACTGGGCCTCGGTCCTTGTGCTGCCAAAATTACCAAGGTCACAGTGTTTAGTCTCCCTACAAGCCAGTGAGCTGCGTTTCCTTGATCTTCAAGCCACAGATCACTAAGTCCCACAGACTTGCCACTGACAGCTGTCCGGACTAGCAGGGCAGAGTCTCCTTGCACCTGAAGGGACGGCCGCTGTAATATTCACACACACACACACACACACACACACACACACACACACACACACGCGCGCGCGCGCGCGCGCGTGCCACAGGAGCGAGCGAGGCCACTGTGCAAAATTCCAATTCTGAGTCCATAAAAGCCTGAGCTCTGTGTCATCGCGTGCCGCACACGCATGTACTCTTCAGAAACAGAGGCTGTGTCTTCCAGTTCTTTTGTGGAAAAGCCCGGGGCCTGGGTGGGGAGCTCTGTACACAGAGGGGTGCTGAATTACCACTTTACCCCCAAAGCGGAGGACAGACGCGAACCTCTGAGCACCACCGGCAGAGACGGAGGGTTCGGCACACTGTAAATGTTCAAAACCTGTTCCCTTGTGGATGTCATGGCTCAGCCCTACCTCAAATGCCTCTGCTCTGAGCCATCAGCAGGTAAGAAGAGCCTAGAGGCTGATGTGATCCTGAGGGTGTAGTGTGACTGGCAACGCAGTGGCAGGAGATGGAAGGGATGCTCTGAGCCATCATGGCCAAATACCTCTCCCCAGTTCAATCACCCAAAGAATTCTCCCACCCAAACAATTTCTTTTGACCTTGGTGTCCTGTCTTAGCCTCCTCATCAACCCAAGTCTAACAGTCTCTTTTCACACTTCCACGGCTAAAAATTCCCTGAAGCATGATGCAAATATTACACCAAAAAATTATCTGTTGCTTATCTGCAATTCAAATTTAACTGGGCATTCTGTATTTTTATTTGTTAAATCTGGCAGATCTATTCAAGGGATGACCAGGTAAAGAGCTTCCCTCCCAGTTGTTGCCCTAGCCCTGAACAAACGTGTAAGGTCTCTTTTGAAGAAGAGACACAAACTAGGGGTCTCCTGCCCTTAGGCCCGGGAGTCCCTCCTGAGCTCCAAAAAGTACATCTTTGCATCCGTCCACATAAATCCCAAGGGAGAAGCTCATGAGCATTTGAAAGGCAAGTTGTTCATTAGCATCTGTGCAAAAAGGCTGATCAACAGGAGCACAGGGTGTTAGGTGTTTAACCAGTCCATATTACAGGAGACGAGGAGGAGACAGGGAGGGACCTAATTCAAGTTGGATTCCCTACACAGATTTAAGCCAGGATATCATTTCCATGGGTAATCCACCAAAATGAGTTGCTCTGTCCACTCAGAAGTGTTTCAGAGGTGGTTGGTTCTTTCTTCTCTTCTACTATTTTTCCTCCAACGAGGCACCAAAGCCTAACATATCCTTCCTTCAGCACATCTCTTGGATTCACCTCTTTTTCTCCAGCTTCCTTCTTGCCTGGAATGCCCACCCCCTTGCCTTCTCTCCCTGCCTAAATAATATGATCCAGACTTCAGAGCCAGATGGCATCCTACCTCCTCCATGGAGAAGATCTATAGTCAAAAGAGACTTGAACCAGGATTATGAGGAAGTGGTAAAGCATGTGCTCTCCCGTCATACTGGCTGGTTTCAAATGCCAGTTCCCCCACTCACACTAGCTGTCTGGCCTTACACAGTTGCCTCTCTGAGCTGTAGTGTTCTTATCTGTGAAATGGGGACAATAGCTTCCTAAGAGGGGTCAATGTGAGGATTTAAAAAGATAAGATACTTATAAACTTCTTCACATAGTGCTGACCTGAAAAGTTACCAAGTGCTCACAGAATTAAAGGGATATTGGAAGACCAGGCTGGAAAAACAGGAAAGTGGAAATCTTGGTGTGGTAGGCGGAATAACAGATTCAAAGAGATCCAGATCCCAATCCTAGGAACCTGTGAATGTTACCTGATATGGCAAAATTGACTTCACAGATGTGATTAAGGATTTTGAGGTGGGGAGATTTTTCTGGATTATCTGTGTGGGCCCTGGATGCAATCACATGTGCCTTATAAGAGGGAGGCACAGGAAGATTTGGTCAGAAAGAAGGCAATGTGATGACTGAGGCAAGGTGCTTTTCTCTTGGCTTTGAGGATGGAGGAAGGATGCAAGGAATACAGCTCTAGAAGTGGGGAAAGGCAAAGAAATACCTTCCCTGTCCTGAAGTCTGTGAGAGCAGAGACCTGCTGATAGTCAATGCAGCCCAGGGAAACTAATCTTGGAATTTGACCTCTAGAACCGTAAGAGAAGAAATTTGCTTTAAGCCACCAAGTTTGTACAAGTTGGCTACAGCAGGAATAGGAAACTAATACACTGGCAAAGGTCAGAGACTCCAGGAAATCTGATTCCTAGGCCACTGTGGCTATTGCTAGATGTGTCATCACCAACTGTGCTGATGTCATAGCGTTGACAGCTTAAAAGTCGTGTCGGAAAAAGCATGTGGTGGAACTTAAGTCACATGTCCCCTTACACTTCATCTGGCTGCACTGGGATGGTCCTCTAGCACTTCCAACGTGGGCAAGACCCCCACCAAGCACACACACAATAAAAGATTCTCCCAAAAAGGAGACTGGAAGCCAGTGGGGAGGTTGAACCTGGAATAGCTAAAAGCACAACAATGTCTACTAAACCTGACTCATAGAAAGTACTTAGGAAATAGGTGTCATGGAGGAAGATGAGAAAGAACCTACTGAGTTTTTTTTTTTTCTGTTTGTTTTAGTCTCTAAAGTAAAGGGATCGGATGGAGGGACTTCTCAGGTCTTCCTGGCTCTAAGACTCTGCGCCAAAACCTGTCCAAACGGTGCTACGATTCTTCAGCTCATGCCATCTGCCCTTTCTCTGAATATCTTGAAAGCTGCACAGCATTTTAACACCTGATTGCATACCATTCTAGTGTCTTAGAATGAAAGTCTGACTGTTAATGATAATTACCTGGATCCTCGTAACTCAGTTCAAAGCCAGCTCCTCAATGGCAGAAAGTGCCTTTCACATTTCCGTCTATGGTCCTTCCCCTAACAATATGCAACAGCAATACCCAAGAAATACCCTTGACTCTGGGGAAAAGGGGTGTTAATAGATCCCTACTGGAGCAGATCGGATGGACTTGTCCATGGAGCTGTCAATGAGCCCATTGGCACCTATATAATTAGATATCCACACTGATGGACATTAAACCACGTGTGCAAATAATGTGATTTATAAAAATCTACTAAATTACACCTAACGTTTGGCTCACCATTTCTTTTAAATAAATTAAAAGTACAATTTGATTTTGGAATCAATTTCTAAAGATTTTACTTCATTTTATCAAAAACAAAAGAAAAATAGTCTCTGTGTATTAAATTGTTCAGTGGAGACAAGCTCCCCTCAAAATTCAATTTGACTAAAGTCCATCTGAGGGAAAAGGATGGGGCTGAGAGAGGGAAAACAGGTGTTAGGTCTGGCGCAGTACCCAGTCTCTGCAAGCTGCCCCGTCTTCCTTCCCAGACCCCATGTGAGGGCCCTGTGATCCCATTCAGGCTTAGCTCAATCCCAGAACCCAGAACCCATCTACAATGAGCTGATGATTACTGAATGTATGCAGTGCTGTAGGCACTGGCATTACAATGGAGAATAGGATGAGATGGAGGCTGTCCTCAAGAACCTTGATGAAAAAGACATTACACAGATCACAACTATAGTAAGTAGAAGGTCAGGAAAGGGAGACTTTGCTATGGAAATGGCATGAGCCCAAAGGTGAAGTATGAGTAGGCCAGAGAAGACAACTTCGGAAGAGCATCCCAGATGCAGGAAAAGGCATGCATAGATGGGACAGATGCAGAAAGGACATTGGTACACTTGAACAATTCAGGCAAGGGCTGATGTGTCTGGGACTTAGTGAAATCCAGGGAAGTATGGAAAGCAGAGAGGCTAGAGACCATGGAAAACATGAAATAAAGAAAACTTCACAGGCTATGTTAGAGATTGGACCAGGCCTGGCAGTGCTCAAAATCCAGGCTTACCCTTGGTAATGGAATATCAGGTTACCGACACTGTTACTGTGAGCTCCAAAGAAGTTCCCTGACTGAACCATTGGTCTCTTATCTTCTCCCTAAGCCTCAGCCCCAGGTGCTATAAATGTGTGTCTTCCTTGGTCACTATACCTGAATTAGTGCCGACTTCTAGTCCCCTAGGCCCCTCCTGGGACAGCTGCTGCCACCTGCCTCCTCCATGGTAAACTTTCCTGATACACAGATATCCTATAGTTATGCCAACCAGGAAGACTAGGGCCCTCTCCAGCCCAGAGCCTGAATCTAGATTATCCGAAACAAATCATCCATCGTCCTATTCTGAATAGTGACTGGTTTAGGAACAAATAGCTCATAGACATCAGGCCTCTGAGTTTAAGGGAAAATATGTTGTGTTGCTTCAATTCACCCACGTTCCTAGAACAAAAGTAAACGCATACAAAGCAATGATTTTCAAACCTTTTTTGAACATAGCCTGCAGTACAAAATATATTTTACATCACAAGCCAGCATGAATATATGTGTGTATGTGTGTATGTATGTGTATGAGTGTGTGTGTGTTTGTGTAAAATTACATAGTGCCTCATAAAATAATACTCTTTCCATGTGTGACATATTTTCTCTTCAATTTTTCATTGCTATCTTTTGTTTCACGCTGATTGCAACCAATGAAGTTGATATCATGACTCTCTCATGGGGTTGACCTACCATTTGAAAAACCCAGACACGGAGACTAGCTAAGACAGATGCTCATTCTAAGGACACTGTTCTAAAGAGGACAAGACACACCAACGTGAACTGCTGCTCTAATAGCACCAGGTGGTTTCTTGGTGTTTTCCCAGAACGATGAAACAGTTTGCCTTGAAAAGTTCCAAGAACTGCAGACACAGCAGTCTAGGAGAGCCTCTGTTCCCTCTTCTGTTACCGGAAATAGCAACTGCATCTTGCTGCCTTCCAGAATGGGCAGTCTTACAGACAGACCACACCTTCAAAACTGTCACGAGGCAGCTATTTCTGGGGTTTGGTTGGTTGATTAGTCAGTTGGCTGTTATTTATTTATTTAGGCTTGGGTCCAAGTTGATTTATGACCAAAGAGGAACATGAACTTTCTTCTAAGATTCTGCTTAGGAAGAAGTCATAATATTTCTTGGGAGAATGAGGACAGTAGGGTCAACTGTCCCTTTCCAAAAGAGAAGGTCTGTGCCATTTCCAGAAGGGACAAGTGGTTCTGTATTCAACAAAGGTAAAGCTACCCTTTCTGGAATTTAAATTGGGGCACCTAATTAAATTTCCTATGACTCTCCGGGGCTACGAAGTGGTTCCAAAATATGCTTTTTGATGAACAGAAAAAGCATGGCTTAAAAATCCTCTTTCCTTTCCCACCAAAACAAAGTTCGACAATCAAACCATGTCACGTCAAGGAGAGGAGTTTGTATTCACATTTAAGGCCAGATAATTCTTCATCGTAGGATGCTGTTCTGTGTATTGTAGGCTGTTTAACAGCATCCCCCACCACTACCCATGAGGGGCCAGCAACCCCTCCTTCAGTCTCCCTCTCCATGCCCCCTGCTGGGTTATGACAACCAAAAATGTCTCTAGACATTGTTGCATGTCCTCTGGGGGTGGGGAAGACACATCTCTGGTTGGGAACCACTACTGATGGAGAACCTCCTTCAAACTGAGCCTGATTAAAGGCAATGTGTGTGTTTCACAACTAGTCCTCATTCACTCTGGGAGAAGCACAACCAGCCCCTGTCAGGCAGACACGGAGATGTTTCCACCGTGACCCCCAGCCACAAGTCATAATTTTGATGAAAATGCATTCATGGTGGCATTGGTAAAAATGTCCTCTGCCTTCTCCTTTACATATCTAGTGGCTACACGAAGCTTAACCCCAGTGTATCTACAAAAGGAAGCTTTAATCCAAAAGTTTCCCCAAATCATGCAAGGTAAAGAACACAGTAACACACAAAGGAGGATTTTATTTACTTAACCTCAGTGTAATGTAGACAAAGGTCAGGTTCCTACCAATGGTCCTGGGTTTCTTCCTTGTTTTACAAGAAAGTCCCTGATGAGTCACTCAGACACAGCAAGGAGAAATGCCAAGCGATGGGTACAAACTTTATGAGTGTCATTCAGGTCCAGGTGATGATGAAGAAGAAAGAAGAAGAAGAAAAGAAGAAGAAGAAGAAGAAGAAGAAGAAGAAGAAGAAGAAGAAGAAGAAGAAGAAGAAGAAGAAGA
>LNAC01000442.1:635611-867578 GCA_002007465.1 Ailurus styani | reverse complement strand
GAAGATGAGGAGGAGGAGGAGGAGGAGGAGGGGGAGGGGGAGGAGGAAGAAGAAGAAGCAGCCTCATTGTTTCACCATTTACATAACCCTGTCCCATAAAGAGACCATCATTCTCCATCAACTTTGTTCTCATCAGTTTGAGAACTAAGGCTCAGAGAGAACAAATGGTGAGCCCAAGATCACGGAGATAGTAAATGGTCAAACTGGGACCCAAACCCAGAAATTTAGATTCCAAATTTGGAGTGCTTTCAGGAGCTACAAAAGATAATGGCTAATAGCTAGAAATACATCCCAAAGGCACATACGTTCAACAAATGTCTTCTCTAGGACACCTCAGAGCTGCCTCTCTGCAGAGCCTATGGTGTCCCGTGATTGCAGGATCATATGAAAGTTACCAAAACTGTACTTCAGAGAGCTGGCAAAGACAGAGAATTGCTGGAGAGGGAAATCCCACATTATAAGAACTCGCTAACATAAATACATGTTCTTTCAGTTGTTTTTCTAGTAGTGGTGAGGGATTTCTGTTGATATACCACCCACACACTTTCTCTCACCAGGTCTCCCTCGGGTCCAGGGAGAGGCACTTGTGAGGTGGCTGGCCTGGGATAGAACAGAAACCAGCTGAGCAACAGAATGCAGCTAATTACCCATCTAGGGGCCAAGCCTCTAATGCTGGCCGCATGAGAAGCCTGCACTGGTGATCTCTAGTATCACATTGCAGAGACCAGCTGTATAGTCCCCCACTGCCCACACACAGTGGCCTCTTATTGTTTGTACGGCTAGGACCTCCTCTTCCCCCAACAACACTACCCTACCCCTACAATGCTCTTACATGCCACTGCTGGCCAGTTACGTTTCTCCCCAGGGATGTTTGGACGTAGGACCAGAGTTTGGCTGATCTCTCCTGAAGCGGCTAAGGCCCTAAAATGAAAGGCTTCAGGAGCTATCATTGTTCTCACAGAACAAAGCTAGTTGTAGTAAGAGAGAAGAATAAAGCTGACCCTGGAGGTAGGAGGGATGAAAAAAAAGGAAGGAATTCCTCTGGAGCTAGCACCCTGATCCTGCAGTTCCTGAGGCCCAACTACTTTCTGACACTTCTGCAACTTGGTGGTTCTGTGAGACACCTCTTCCTTGAAAAGCCCTCCTTGCTTAAATGACTCCAAGTTTGGTTTCTGCCACTCACGATGACCCACTCACCTATTCTGTCCAGATAATACCATCTGGATAAGACACCAAAGTGAAAGTCGATATAACTGGCCTGGCCAGACAAGAGTTAAGTAATATACATGAAAAACAAGGAAAAACTCAGAACCATGCCCCTGGCAGGGAGCTGATACACCAATCAGAGAATGTGCAAGCTTTTTCCTTGATGTCACCTTAACAAGTGGCTTAATTCGAAGATACTGAAACACTGCTCCCTCTTCAGCTTTGGAAAGACTGAAAAATTATACATATTCAAGATCCCAGGGAGAGCCAGAGTCCTCTTGTCAAGATGTCAAATGTGAATGAGTGCAGGTTAAAACTAGATGGTGGGTTGACTGAAGGGATACTTGAAGTAGGAGGAAAAGAAAAATCTAAGTAATACAACTCTACCTTCCCATATTGGGATATGAGGTATTGGGGTAAGAGACGTTTTCTTCTTTCTTTCTTTCTTTCTTTCTTTCTTTCTTTCTTTCTTTCTTTCTTTCTTTCTTTCTTTCTTTCTTTCTTTTTTTGATGTCTGAGGAATAGCTAGCTAAAAGAATTTGAGTTTATAAAACCTTTAAAATCAATGACTCTTTCAGAAAAATCATGGATCCATAAATTTTAGAGAAAACATATTTGTCCACTCTTCTACTTTCCTAGATCAGTCTACAATGCCTAAAAGATTGATTTGTGTGACAGGCATACGCCATCTGTCTTCTAGGATGACAAGTATTTAAAAAAAAATCCAGATAATTTCCCATACTTGCAGAGCAGACAAACCTACAATTACAGTGCATGATGAAGAGGCAGCCATAAAGTTGTTATAAAATATCAACTGTCTGTAGAGCCCCCAAATGAACTAGAGCTATTTGTCAGAGAAAACAAAGTGCTTTTTACTTTTTAGAGCCATTAAACCGAAATTCCTTCCAGTACTTCTGAGTCATATCACATCCCATACCGCCTATTTGGAATACAATAAAATACAAGCAATTTTAATAATTAAAAAGAATCGTGCCTATATACAGGAACTCTTTAATTGTTACCCAAATCTATTTGATAGAGATATGTAAGCACAAAGTAAGTGGTTTAATTGTATTTTCATTGTGAATAAATAAAATGCTGAATTATTGGAAGAATCAAGATGTTACTCTCCCAGCAGAAGAGCTAAGAGACATGGCCATTTTTTCAGAAAGGAATTTTAAAGAGCACCTTTTTTTCTATTTATAAGGAACAATGGCGTGTGTTTATTAATAATGGAGTCTAGACCAAGGGACTGCTACCCCCTGTAGAAGTGCTGGCATCCAGGGTCCAAGTTTAACTCAATGGCAATGATCTTTCTTTTCAGCTCTGAAGTTATTTTTACCTTGCCAGCTATGCAAATTAGCCCATGGCCTCAGAGCATGAAAGAAACCAGGCTGAGACCAGGTTAATATTTTATGAAAAAATGAAAATACTCTAAACCACTGATCCTGGCACTGATCTTCACATACTCTATAACTACCCTGCATAGATATTGCCATGGCAAATTTCTGTACCAATCTAGCATCAAAAAAGGCAAGCTATAAACAATTCACAAAAGAAGAAACATAGGCTATTTAGAGATTATATGAAAAAGTTCCACAGCATTATAGCCAAAGAAATTCAAATTAAAACAACACAATATCCTGTTCTTCTGTCACGTTGCCACCACTAGAAAGAAAGCATATTGGTACTCTGCAAATCTACTGGACATTTTGTATATAAGGTCATTGAAAATGTTCACTCTTTGACCCGGTAGGTTTAGGAGATTATTTTAAGTCCACGTTCCAAAATTAGGGCAACGTTTTACATACAATGTTGTTCAATGAAGGATTTTTTACAATAGTAAAAAATTTTTAAATCACCCACAACTGAATAAGAAAACAAACAACCCAATTAAAAACATGAGCAAAAGAAGTAAACGGACACTTCATCAAAGAGAGATGTGGATGACAAATAAGCACCATTATTTACTCACTAAGAAAATGGAAATTAAAATCACTATAGTTATCCCTACATACCAATCAGAAAGCTAAAACAGAAATGAAACAAACAATAAAAAGCCTGATAATACCATATGCTGAATATGAATGTATGAATTCATATTCATTCATATATGAATAAGAATGTAGAGCAACTGGAATGCTCACGTACTGCTAGTGGGAATACAGAACAGTACAACCATTTTGCAGAACAGTTTTGCAGCAGCTGTTTAGAGTTAAACAAACACTTGCTAACCTAACCATGAACAGTTACTTATCAAAGGTAGATTCATAATGGTCCCAAACTGGGAATAATCTGAGATGTGCCCCTCAAATGGTGACTAAACAAATTCTGATACACCGATCCAATGGCTAGGCAGCAACAAAAAGAAATGAACTATTGATCCACGTGACAACATAGGTGGCTCTCAAAGGTATTATGTTACATGCAAGAAGCCTGAATCAAAAGGCTACATCCTATCTGATTCCTAGTATATGCTATTCTGCAAAAGGCAAAACTATAAAGAGAACACGGATCAGCAACTTATAAAATCCTGGGGATTGGGAGAGGAGACTGGCTAGGTAGGGGCCTGAGGAAAATTTGAGAGTGAAAGAAATATTCTTGTCTTGATTATGATGGTGGTTAGCCAGCTGTATACATTTGTCAGGATCCATAGTGTTTTTTTCTCATTGTGGTAAAATATACATAAAATATACCACCATAACCATTTTTAAGTGTACAGTTCAGTGGCATTAAGTACATTCCCATTGTCATGCGATCGCCACCATCATCCATCCCTGTAACACTTTACAACTTGTAAAAGTGAAATTCTGTACCCGTTAAATATTAACTCCCCATTCCCTCCTTCCCCCAGTCCCTGGTAAGCGCCAATCTGCTTTCCTTCTCTGTGAATTTAACTACTCTAGGTAACTCACAGAAGTGGAATCACACTATTTGCCCTTTTATGACTGGCTTATTTCATTCAGTATAATGTCTTCAAGGTTCACCTATGTTGTAGCATATGTTAGGAATTCCTGCCTTTTTAGGGATGAATAATATTCCATTGTACATATATATCATATTTTGTTTACCCATTCATCCATCAATGGACACTTGGAGTGCTTCTATCTTTTGACTACTGTTAATAACGCTGCTATAAACACTGGTGTACAAATATCTGTCCAAGTGCATGCTTTCAGTTCTCTTGGGTATATATACAGAAGTGGAACTGCTGAATAATATGCTTATTCTATATCTAATTTTTTGAGGAACTGCCACACCATTTCCACAGAGGGTCTTAGTGTTTTCACAAGAGGGGAATGGGTTGAGTATAGTGTACTCAACGAAATATTATGCAGTCTAAAAATGCTATTCCTACATTACTTTTAATAACATGGAAAAGTCATCATAGAGTTTTAAGGGGAAAAATATAATTTTAAAGGGAAATTATTTTATGTACAATTAAATTTAATAATATGAAATGTGTAAAAGAAAAAAGACTAGAAGGAAAAATATCCAAAGAGTAACAGTGATCATCTTTAGGCGGTGGAATTACAGATTATCTTCATGTTCTTTATATTCCTCTGTATTTTTCAAATTTTCTTTAATGAGAAAGAATTTCTTCTACAAACAGAAAAACACAACTATAAAAAAAGAGAGAAGGTTGATTGGAATATCTCCCTAACCTGAAGTCAGCACCACAGAGAACAACTTTTTTGTTGCTGTTGTTAAAGATTTTATTTATTTATTTGACAGAGAGAGATACAGCAAGAGAGGGAACCAAAGCAGGCAGAGTAGGAGAGGGAGAAGCAGCCTTCCCACTGAGCAGAGACGCTGATGTGGGGCTCAGTCCCAGGACACTGGGATCATGACTTGAGCCAAAGGCAGACACTTAACGACTGAGCCACCCAGGCATCCAAGAGAGCAACTCCTATGCTTTTCACAAAACCACTCTTCATGGCCCTGTCCAGGAAGACCACAGAATTGGATGGTGATTTTTACATTCATATTAAGAACCAAAGCCATGTTTTGATTGAAGCACTTCAAATATGACTAAAATTCAAAACATGTAGGAAAAAAAATCTAATAATTATTAAATCCTTACTTAAAACAAGCGAAAACCTTCTGTACCAATGTGGACCTGGTAGAGGTAGGTTTCCCCATGCTACAGACCAACCTTCATCTGATGCCCTCCCTGCATCCATGCGCTCAGGGGCTCTGTGCTCTGAGCCCCTCTGTCTTGTTTCCTCAACTCCTTCCTCTCCACCTGTTGACACAGCACTTCCTGCGTGTGCGAGGTGTCCGACTTCAGCATCTTCAGGTCGCTGTCCAGCTCCTGAAGTTGTCATGCACTCGGAACTCACCACCGCCTCAGCCCACTGCCATCTGGCTTCTGCCCTCGCCACTCTCCAGAAACGACGTCCACTGAAGGTCATCACTGACCTCCAGGTCCCCAAATCCAGTATGTACTTGCTGGTATTCATGTTGTAATATTTTATAATTCTGTAGTATTCGGTGCCCTTGTTTTGAAATTCCTCCCTTACCTTCTGAGTCACTATTCTTCCTCTGGCTGCTTCCCTTCCTCCACCCTCCTTTAAAAACAAGGGTTCCTACGGTTTCATACTTGCACCTTTCCCCCACCTCCCCTTTTTTTCCAACCCACACGTTCTCCCTAAGTGGCCTCCCTGAAACCAAGCTTTCAACTCTCACTTGAATGCAAATGACTCCCCAGTTTTTATCTCCAGGGAAGACCTCTCTCCTTGCATATCCAGTAGCCTGTTGAACATTTCCGCTCTGTGGTACGAGTGCCTCCCGCAGGGCTTCCGGCCTGTGTGTACCCTCTACTGTGTACCCTGCACACAGCAGAACGAACTCTCAGAAGTATAAATCAGATCAACTTGCTTAAAATGCTCCAGCTTCTCATCACACTTCTAACAACATCCCAAACCTTCCCCACAAATAAGGTCCTGCGTGGTCTGGGCCCTGCCTCCCCCTCACCTCATCTCACTCACTATCTTCACCGCTCTCTGTCATCTAGCCATACTAGTCTCCTCTCTGTTTCTTGAACATTCTAGGTTTATTTCTGTTTCCAGGGCTTTGCTGGTCCTTTCTTCTCATCATTTAGGTTTCAACTCAAACATCACCTCTTCTTTCTCCAGAGATTCTTACAGCAACTCAAGTAGCTTCATCTCTGTTAATATCTCTGTCCCTCTATCTCCACTGCCAGTGTCCTCATCATGCTTCATGCGACTACCTACTGGTTTCTCTCTGACTTCCTGTTCCCTTCTTCCACATTCTTATCTCCAGACCATTACTAGAATGATCTTCCTAAATTCAGGGCTGATGTGTAGGATCCTGGGTCAAATCCTCTAGTACCTGCATGTGAATTTTAGAACCATGCCATGATCTAGCCTAGCCTCTTACCACATCGCCTCCAGGCAGCCCTCCAATCACCTAGTTAGAGTTTCCTACAGGTACCAAGATCTCACACATCACATTAGTGCTTCTGTATGTACTTTACCTTTTTTAGATACAGCCTGCTCCTCCAAAACACTCCCCTCAAAGCTCTTGTCAGTGTGAGTTCCTTTAGGAAGCCTTTCCAAATCAGCCTTTCCCTGATGTTGTATCTCATAAGCCATTTTTCTTATGTGTCTCCCCTATTAGGCTGAATTCTCTGAGGGCAAGGCCTGTGCCATATTCTACTACAATACAGAAGAAGGCATGTCCTAGTCCATGCTACAACAAAATGCCATAGACTGGGTGGCTAACACCAAAGAAAACTTATTTTCCACAGTTCTAGAGGGCGGGAAGTCCAAGATCAAGGTGCCAACAGAGTGGTGTCTGGTGAGAACCTGATTTCTGGTTCATAGACAGCCATCTTCCCGCTGAGTCTACACATGACAAACAGGTGAGGGAACTCTCTGGGGCCTCTTTAAAGAGCATTAATCCCATGAACTCATCACCTCCCAAAGGCTCACCTCTAAACTTAATCACACTGGGGATTAGGTTTCAACATATGAGTTCTGGGACGGTGGGGGGCGGGGGAGGTGGGACATGAACTATATGACAAGTTGTCTATGACAAAGTACTCGGCACACAGCAAGTACTCAATAAACGGATGTTGCAGGACAGAATGACTAGATCAACCTCAAATTGGACATGATCTTAGAAAACACTGAGCCCAAGCTCTACACCTTTATATAGAGTTCCTGGGTCATTCCAGCCTCTGTTTTGTCCCTTACAGGGATGGGCAGCTCACATTCACCCAAGGCAGCCCATCCCCGACCTCGGAGTTATACAAAGTAACCACCTCTTAACGTAGCTGTAAGACTGCCCTTCATACGTTCAAAGATAAGCATCATACGGTCCTGGAATTATTCTCGTCCCCAAGCTCGCACCCTTATTTCTTCTCCCATTTCTTCGTAATGTTTCTTTAAGCCAAACCCTAGTTATTCTGGACAGTTTTTTCTGGAACCACTCCCATTTGCCTCTTCAGAGGTAGTGCCCATTTCAAAAACCAGCTGAGTTTAGGACCAGGGTGAATTTTGTTTGGGGACCCTAAACTCTGCTGACAGCAGGTCCACACAGCATCCTCCCTTTCAGCAACCAATCTGTCTTCTTCATGACTGTGAATCCTTTCCTCAAAAATGCTGCTAAAGCAGCTCTGCTTCCTCCTCTCTTGAGTGTGGGGAGCCATGGATGGTTCTGGACCAGGAAGACAACACTTTAGAAGGCTGTCCAGGGGTGGCCGACAGAGAGGCCGGAAAGAGGAGAGCGGCCAGGGGAGAGGGCTCTGCCACAGCCCTGCTGCGAGGCTCTGAACTTGGGGTAGTGACCAGGAAGAAAAGGAAGTCCATTATCCCTGTCCTCTCAGAATACTCAGCAGCCGACAGGAAGTGCCTGCTCCCTGGGGTGGTCAGCAGAAGGGATATTAAAATGTCTGAAACTGTCAAAAAAATCAAGGCAGCCACTATATGGCAAAGGGTGACTGCAGTAAGGTTAGAGTTGCTAGTGTAATTTCCTGGAGGGGAGAACGAAGCCGAGACCCAATATTCGGGCGGTGCTCTGGAGCCTCCCCTCCACGGATCCCACCACATCTGCTATTTGCTGCTCGCAGAGCCTCGTAACTGGGGTACCCTGAATGGCACTGACAGAGCTACAGGCCCACAGGCTGGCCTTCCACGAGGCAGCAACCAGGGCCCAGGGAGGGGAGCTTAGGGAACAGCCACCCCACCCTGAGCAGATTTCCAAACACTCCCCCCCAGCCTTTGCCAACGCCTCTTCTCCAGAGCCAAGGAGGGGCGCACCCAGCACCCGGTTCTTGCACCGCAGGAGGCTGCGTGCCTGCTCATCTCACCGGTTCTGACATATTTGAAAGAAATGGGCGGGGGACTAAAAATTCTGTGGGAACCATGAGAGAAGTCGTGAACGAGCAGATTCTGTGCTTCTCCCTCCAAACTCCGGATTCCCACCTCTCTGTGGCAGTGGCAGTGGTGCCAACACACACTCTGGTCTCTGCTCAGGGGATTAGGAACCTCAGCCCCCCAGAAGGGGGATCATTAGCATTTCATAATTTCTAGAGGACCACAGTGCCTCCTTATGCCCCTTTAAATTCTTCCCACCCACCCCAAAATACAGCCTGAGGCCACACACCTGGTACTACGGTGGGAAGGGGTACACTCAAAGGACCAATGCCCACAAGGCTTCTCTGGGGCGGAGCCGTCCAGCGGTGGATAAGTCAGCCTGCTCCAACTTCTCCCCTCCGCCACCCACATGTACCCCTTTTCTGTCCCATCCTGCAGTTCAGACCTACTGTGATCATGAAGGGAGCCTGAACTTTTGCTTCAGATTTATCTCCTTGCTTTAGAGGTGGCTACTGTGGGGACAGGAAGAGACCAGAGCATCTCTCAAAGGTGCTGTGGAATGAACATGTGTGAGAATTCACTTGCCTGGGATCAGCAGTATTTAGTGTAAACCCACGGGAAGGTACACGGCAGCCCTTCCGTCCCAGAGAAGCGCCCCACTGCAAGACCAGTGAGAAGACGCCTGTGCAGCTCTAGTATAGAACTGGATTTGAAGCAGAAAACCCATCCTCCGTCCTTAATTCTGCAGTGTCCTTCACTGGTGACGGCAACTGGACAGCCATGCATACCAACTCACTCCAAAGTCATCACTAGTCTATGCCCATGTTCCCAACAATCTCAGAACATTTCCATTCTTTTTGACAGGTCTCAGGAATAAAGATCAGAGGAGACTTTCTGGTGAACTTCTTTCTGGGCTTCCTCTCCACGAAGCTGAAGGGCTGCATGCTGCTCAGACTGGCAAGAGCCACAGTTCCCACAGAAAAGAACCCTCCCCTCATGTATTCATCCCCTTGTTCTTGCAAACCCATATGCTGACATTCCACGTGTATGCAGTACCATACCATGTGAGGAGCTAGAATGTAATGGCAAGGGGGGTCAAGGTCCTGCCCTCTTAGGGTTTACAATCCAGAGGACCAAGCCCAGGGATGGCATAGAGCAGCTCCTGGTTCAGCTGCTGGTCTCATGACACCATAGAGGTCTCTGACCATTCTTTTGTGCCTTAGTTTTCCCAAACAGAAATGAGGCTGCTGGTGCCATTAGGGTAAAAAGCTGGTTGCTTCTGCATGCAACTCTCCCCACCACAGTGACACCAGAAGACTTGCAGGGGGCAGATTATCCTGTGGACACTGGGGGAGGGTGTAAGGAAAAATAAGAAAATGAGCACCAAAGCATATGGTGCCCTTCTTCTAGAATCAAAGTGGCTTGCTTCTTTGAGGACTTCTGCTGTTTAGTGGCAGATAGGGATGCTTTTTTCTGGACGAAAGAATTCTAAAAGGATACCCTCTCCCTCCTTGGGTCTACAATCCCATTTCTTCCACTTCAAGCACAAATCAGTGGGAGGAGGGCTGGTGGGTATCTTTCTGTGCCTGGTGACCAATATCCAAACATATACCCCTGTGTGTCTTATAAATACATGTAATAACTAACTTTAAAAAGATAAGACGAAGTCTGTTAAGAGAAAAGTGAAAAACAAATAGGAAATAACATAAAAGGGGATATCTAACCATTTTAAATAATAACAATGGTTCAAGTACATCGGAAACTTCAAAACTTGAAAGGACTTTTAAAAAAACATTCTCCCACAAGAACATCTCATCACCTCTAGAAATATGCTTTGCAGAAATTATTGCCCATTTAAAAAAATGGGAAGACCAAAACTCAAGAAGGTTGAGTGATTTGCTGTTAGTCCCATAGATAAAAAGGCATAGTAGAACTAGACTTGAACCCAGTCTCCAGCCCCCAAGTTCAATGCTTCTTTAGACTCCGCACTGAAAACAAAACACGCAAATTGAGAGAGAACTTGTGAGAAACTGAGGATCAAATCAAGGGCCTTAGAAACCCAAAGTAACCTAAACCCAAACAAATACTTGATTTGAAAAAATCTAGAATATTAACCAGTGGGCTTATTGTCAATCTCAGAAGAATTCTGCAATACATGGCAATACATGGCTAGTTTGTGAGGAATTTCAGGAAAACAAGTTGGTCAAACACTAACTGGGAAAGCTTAGCTCAGTGCCTGGCACAGGTGAGGGCTCTGTAAATATAAGGACTGTTACTATCACTATTATCACTGTTTCTTATTATTTGGAATTAGCAAGAGATTGCTTGGAACAAACCCATCCAAGCTAACCTTGTTTCTTTTTTTTAATAGAGTTATTGGAAGAACAGATCAGGCCAGTGCTGGAGATTTGGTGTGGCTGTGTTTCAGTAGCCCTTGACAAAATCTCTTATGTTTTCAGAATGGTGGAAAGTACCACTGGATCACAGCTGCTGACATTTGAAAAGTCTTGCTCAAATTATACTGATCAGTGAATAAAAGATGGAATTCAAATACCAAGTTTGCTATCTAGAGCCTGTGAGAGCTTGAGCAGTTAACTTACCTAACCTCTCTGTGGTCCCACTTCCTCATCATAAATAATGATGATAATAATAACAATAATAGTAACCATCTCAAAAGGCCAGTGATTAGACATATTAGACAGATACACCAAAACGTCAGCTGTTAATGTACTTATGTCCTTTAGGGAAGTTCCTAGAGGTATGCCACTGAGTTTTATCACCATTTCTGTCCATTTCAACATATTTATCAACAGCTTAGACAAGAACAGCAAAAATGGAGAGAAGTAGAGGGTACTGACAACTGTATACAAAAGATGTGAGAAAGACAATCACACGTTTCCTATCAGCCGATGGTGTGACCAAGGAGATAATTAGCTCAGACTGTGTTCACAGATGTGTGCTATCATCCGAAAGTTCTCTATGTAACTCTGACCATCGGAGTACTATGTTCAGTTATAGATGTCATATTTTAAGAATAGTGAGAAATTTGGGGAATGAGGTTAGCACAGTGGGTCCTGAGGGGATGTCAGGTGAGAAATAGTTGAGAAAGATACTACTGTCTTGTTTGGCAGCAAGTGGTTGTCATTTGAAGGAAGACTTACACTCTTTTTCTTCTTGGCACAACTTAAGCCAGTAGATCAAAATAGAAGGGGTGAGATTTTGCAAAGAAAGACAAAAAGACAGACAGGGAGGGAGGGAAGGAAGAAAACCTAGGAACTATCCAACAACAGAATGGTGTGCCTTGTCCAGTAGTGAGCTCTCCAACATAGCAAGAGTCCAAGCAGGGGCCTGGTGACTAGCTCTCAGGAATATTGTTGAGGAGACTGATGAACTAGGTGATCTTAAAGGCCATTTTCAATTCTCAGAGGCTATGATCCCCACCCTCTGCCCTGCTCAGAACTTTCTTCCACCTTCCCCCTTCCCCCATCAAGGTCACTGTGGAGCTTCCAATCCCAGGAACACCTGCCAAAATTTGGCCTGTGAGATGCATATTCAACAATGAAGGATTCAGCTGAACAAACTAGCTGGCCTGTCTGAAGATTTCAACACTGCAGCAAGTGACCCTCTGGAATCCCAAATGAATTGTCAAGAGAGCATCAGCAGCCTTGGCTCCAAGCAGCCTGCATTGGGGACCTCAGCCACACAGGCCAAATGCTGCATCACCAGCTCCCCCCAACCGCCCACCATCACCATAGCAACCACTGGAGCTGACTACCTCACAAGGCATTTCAATTCAGGCAGAGAGAGGCCCAGTTTTTCCTGCAATTTCCCAAAGTAGTGAGCCCTAAGGGGATGCAGGTAGGAGGACTGGAGAAGGAGAGTTCCTCTCCTTCCCCATCAGGCTGCCCTGAGGCCACCTCAAGACATAGCCTGTCATCCATAAATCCATAGCTTGACCTTCGCATTCTCTTACTCTAACCAGAAGAAAAAAAAAAAAACAGGAGAGAAGGAGAGAGAGCCGCTGGGGAATTTCATTATTTTTAGAAGCAAAATCACTTAGCAACCTAAATGTCCCATTCTTCCCCACCCCTCCAGAAGCCCAGAGAAATAAATACAGTATTAAGGACTCTAGTGTTTGGCTCTGATACAGTGTGAGGATATAATAATAATAATACTTTCTATTTACGTAGAAA
This sequence comes from Ailurus styani, assembly GCA_002007465.1. Lineage (NCBI taxonomy): Eukaryota > Metazoa > Chordata > Mammalia > Carnivora > Ailuridae > Ailurus > Ailurus styani. The sequence continues at coordinate 854,836 of LNAC01000442.1, read as the reverse complement.
TAAAGCTTGCCTTCCAAGGAGCTCAGACAGTCTTGCTAAAATTGAGGAGCTCATCCTTCACACCCAGCCCCCCTGCCTCTCACTGCAAACTGCAAGAGTTCTCTGCTCTTTGACAAAAGCCTAGAACCAGAACAGACTTTATGTATGGAACCGAAGAGCTCAAGCAATAATGATTCCACCCCATAGGGGAGGGCCCCCATACATCGCTGCACACCATAAAGGAAAAGCACTCATTTCTAGTAAGAGAGTAGAAAAAAGTCAGAGTTTCTCAAACAAATGCCCACAGTGAGTTCTTTCCTCACATTTGACACTGTTAACCATTTCCTTCTTCTAGAAACTCTTCCTTCCTTTCCCTGCTAATGGTCTCCAACAATCAGCCTCCCCGTCCCTTCCTGCTACACCACAGACTTCCTCTCAGGTCCCCCCTATTTTCCCTTGGAGTCTACCTTTGGCCTCGTCTCTGACTCTCCCCTCCCCTGGGGCACTCTGGCCCATGTCTTTGGTCTCAACTGCCAACCACACACTGATGAACTGCAGATGTCCACACAGACCCCTGTCCTGAGCTCCAAACCCAATGGTCCAGAAAGCAGATCCAACCCAACAAACCCAGAAATACCCCCCACCCCTCCAGACTACTCCTCATGCCGTGTGTTATCTCTCAGACAAGACATTCCATCCACCAAACCTGGGTACATCTTTGATTTTTCCCTCTCCCTCATAATTCAGATTTAAAGATCCCAATATTATATCTTTCCTCTTCAGTCTGATCTCACTGACACAATCCAGGTTCATGCCTTCGTTTTTCCTCTAGACAGTAAAGCATGTAAAGGATAGCCTCCTAACTGGTCGTTGGGGCTCTCTCCCTAATCATCACCACCACACACACGCACCACAAGCATCCCAGCCTCAGAAGGCTAGAAGGTCCACCTTCCAGGGATTCTACCACTTTCTTGCTTTAAACCCTTAATGACCCTGTATTGCCTTCCTAATAAACTCCCAGCATGTTATCATGGGACAAAAGACCCCACCCACTGTTCCTGCCTGGCTGCTCGGCTGCGTCTAGAACCTCACGCTCCCGACACTCCAAGCCCTGCACACCGCACAGGTGCCATTCTCCAGGGCTGCACGTCCGCTCTCACCTCTGCGCCTCTGATTATGTTCCCTCCTTGGGGTTTTCTTCCCCAGCCCCGCTGCTGAGGAGCCCCTTCTGAGTAAGTCTCCCCTCAAGCAACAGCTCCTCTGCACGGTTTCTTCCCGACTCCTCCTGGCGGCCCTAGATGCTTCCTCCTTCACGCTCCCTGAGCACGCCAGACTTTCCTCCCGTATAGCCCTATCACCCTTATTGAAATGGTTGGATTCTAGTCCAATTTCCCAAGATAGTCTGAATCCTATAGGAAGGACTTGTTGCTTACTAAGTACTTACAATCATGAGAAATGTGCTCCAGTTTCCAGAGCCCACACTGTCCTGCCACCCTCCTCTGAGGGCATCCCAGATGGTTGGCATCCCTCATACAGCATGACCCTCGAATTAGCACATCATTTCCATGGGAGTGAAGTCAAGAGAACACATGTATTACCATTATCTTTTATCTGGACCCTATATTTCTGCCAACAGAAATTAAGATGATATTAGTTAAACCATAAAAACGCAAACTTTATGTGAATTGCTAGAGAGCCATTGCTCTGCTATCTGGTTCTTAAGTTATTCGCTTATAAAATCCTAACTCAGGAATTTACAATTCCCCCCCTTTAATTTTATTCCTTATTTAGGACTACAGATCTACCTAATTAGGGGCTTGGCAACATCTAATCATTGTAATCCACGCCCTCCCCCTACCAGAAAACACATATCCAGCCTTATAGGGCTCTACTTGTCTACAGCTCCTCAGCAAGCATGTTGGGACCCTAAGGGCAACTGCCCTCCTCCATCCTTCTCCTTTGGACAGGTTCACTGCCCAGAAGTTTTCAAAAAATTCTAAAATTGAGGCACGATCATTCTAAGGGAAAGAGATCAATGAATCTGGAAGCAGCCTAGAGGCAAAGTGTTACATCCCACCTCCCTACCCCTGACAACTTGTGGCATGACCATGGCCTTCCCTTATTCTCTTACTCATCCTTCTTTCTAGAGAAGGGAATCACGCCGAATTAATAGCAAGTACTGCTGGCCCCTCTCTTTTCAGCCCTTCTCCCCCACTTCTCTCTCCAGCCCTTCAGTCATCCCCTGCACTCCTATCCTAATCATTCACTGTCCCTTTCTTAATGCCCTCAATGCATGGCCTGACCAGCTAGACATGTGACATCTCTCCTAACCACCCAGTGGAGCTATGGGGTTAAGGAAACCAAAACCAGACAACCGGGCCAGTGGCTCAGAAGTCCCCGTTCCTCCTGTTAGTCCTGACCGCACACTTCAACCACCAGTGACTTTAGGCTGGCTTTCCTTTTTTTGGATCTCCGTTTCTTTATTCACAGAATGGGGTCACACTTTCTATCTCTCAGAGCTAGAATCAATGAAGAACGACTCTTCTTTCTGTCTAGTTTTTCCTTTTCCTGTCCCCCAGACGTACCCTTCCTTCCCAGACCATATTAGTTGAGGTGCTTGGAAAATGCTGCCTGTGTCAGGTTACCTGGGAACTTGTCTTATTCTCTGTGCCATGGTGTAAACAATAAAAATGTCATCTCTTCATTATCTGGGCTGATAAAGGGAGGGAGAGACATAGCCAACTAACGATAATGGATAAAACCAAAGTAATTTATCATATATTTGATGGTGAGAGGCGGTTAGAGACACACTCAGAGACATACAACTATCTCTGCCCATCTGGAAAGCATCCCAAACCCTCCCAGCCTGGACTTTGTCCCAGCCTGGGGTTTGGCCACAGTGTGGAAAGAGGCCCTGGGCTGTGCAAATAGACCACATGTGGATAAGATGGTGTTGACTATGTCATTACTCATAATATTCAATTTAACAACCGTGTATGGAACCTAACGACGTGCAAGAAACTGTGTGGCCGAAGAAATCTATAGGTCATGCAGAGAAAGACTTCTTACTGTCCCTGGAAACTCAGAATCCAGAAAGAGGCATGGGTTTGTTCCTAATTATCCACATGATCTGAGCAACAAGTGAGGTGCTAATAAAATGCTAAGAGAAGAGAGAGGAGGGGAGGTGTCTAATTCTAGCCAGGTGGTTCTGAGAAGTCTCCAAGCCAACATCAGTGCAGGTAGGCAGGTCCCCATCACAACTAACAGTTTAAATGTGAGCCTTGCCTGGAATTGTCCTTGCAACCCAGTGAATCAACAAATAGATGGTGAATTCTATCCCCTGCCTGCAACTGTGGGAGATCCTTTGGGCTACAAAAGAGATTTAAGACAGTTTTGTCTTCTGTGCATAAAGTAATTAGTGAACAAGGCAGTGTTATATTCTGATATAAAAGGGCTCAATGTGTGGAACTGACAATAAGAATGAGATCAGGCTATAATAAGGCGCAAATTGCATGGCAAAGGCAATGAATAAGAAATCCCCCACAAATATTGTTATTTACTTGCACTGCATCTCCGTGGCTGCTGATGGCAACATCCTAACTAGCTGTGGGCGAGAACACTTCCTGTACAGCTTCAAGGGGCCTACAGTGAAAGCAGCCCAGGACTGCGGCCGAGGGGCCTGGTCCAGGAATCACCTGGTATGGACTCGCAGGCAGGCTAATCTCTTTCTTGGGGCCCCTAGAGAGAAGCAGGACCCAAAGATCTCTGAGAGCCCTTCCAATTCAAAGGTGGTTCTGAATGCAGAAGAAGCGGCTGGCCTCATGGTACCAGGATTCCGAGGGGGACAAAGGATGGACAGGAGGGGTTCCAGAGGTGGGCAGATCCTGAGCAGGGATATGAAGTCAGATCAGAGGCATGTTTAAAAGAACAGAGCCGAGCTGGCGGCTGGAGCATCAGGGGCAGGGCGGAGAACGCATCACCAACTGAGAAAGGCTTCCGATGCCAGGCAGAGGAGGTTGGACCTGAGACAACAGGAGCTGGGCGGCCATGTGCGGTTCCCACTCAGGGTCATGACTTGGTGCAGAAGGGGCATTAAGGAGATCTGACAGTCAACAGACTGAAACTGGGGAGGAAATGAAGGCCAGAAGCCAACCAACAAGTCATTAAATCGTCTATTACTGAGGTCGTGAGGACACAGGCTGGTGGCTGGGACGCTGAGGGGAAACACAAGGGGCTTATTCTAAGAGGACAGACACCGACTTGGAAAACACAGGTGTGAAGAATGCACAAAAGTGATGAGACCATCACTTCCGAGCCCAGGCTAACACCCGACTCCAAATCCCCAGAGGCTGAGCTAGCCCAGCGCCAACATCCCGTGCTCCGGGGGACAGGCAGCGGACACGAAGAGCAGCAGAGCAACGGAGGAGTGTGCACTGGCCCCACAGACTCTTCTCCAGGGAGAGGGGGCCTCGTTAACACTGTGTCTCCGACGGCACAGTGCTCGGCACACAGAGCGTGGTCAGCCGTCGTCTTCGCCGAGAGCTCGCCTACTCTGAACCTTAAATAATCCCTTGTGTAACTTTAGAAAGCTTAAGAGACAGCACACAAAGAAGAGGGCAGGTCGGAGAAGGGAAGGGGGACAATCCGAGGTAGAAAACAGAGGGCACAGCCTCAGCAGGGGCTCCCGTGGAGCGAACATGGGCAGCAGGAAGTGGGGGTGGGGGCTGTTGGTAGAGACAAGGCCACGCAGCAACTACAGGGTTATAAACCAGCAGGCTAACCAAAGCCCTACCTTAGTGTCACCACCTCCGCAAGGCAGGCACTGCCTGCGTTCCGACAGGACGGCAGAGGTTCAGGGAAAGAAGCAGCTGGCAAGAGCCCGGTCTCAGTACTCAAGCCAGGGCGCTCTCGGCCAGGCCTCCCTCCTCCTCAGGGATGGCACACGCTGGCCGGCTTCCCAACCGGCCTGAGACTGCTCCAGAACTTGATGACTCGCTGTACTTCCGCCTTCCAGCCAAGCTTTGTGTCCGCTGGCTGTGAACCCTCCAGTCGCCGAAGCATCCGAGCCAGCCTGCTGCCTCCCCGCCATGCGCATGGGCCTTCCGGCTAGTCCGGAGCCTCTGCCAGCCCTCCCCTGTGCCCCAGGGTGCCTGTGTGGGGCTCGGAGCCCCAGCCCCGACAGGGCAGCCACCCTGAAGCAGCATGTGGTCGCCTCATCTGCACGTCAGGGCACGGCCATGTCAAAGGGGGCCAAGGAAAGAACATACAGAAAATTGTAAAGAAGAAGATTGGACTGAGGGGGCTGGTGCTCGCTGTGATAGCCTTTGACCAAGAAATAAAAACTCCCCTCTCCTGGAGGCAGGGGGGAAAGGCAGGCGTCTTGAAACCCATGAGGGAAAAGGAAGGAAAGTGAGACAAGCGTGATGGTCAGCACATGGAATCCTCCCGAACTCCAGCCCCAGAGGAGGCGGCTGTGGTTCCCGGTTCCTCCTCTCTTTCCTGTTCTGTCAGGAGAAAGTCTATCCCTGGACTTCTAGAGTTCCTGCATCCTGCCCTGATGGACCCCGTGTGGAGCCAGGAGTCGTGGCAAGGGTGCCCTCCATGCCGAAGGCAGAGGTGGGAGCAGAGGGGCTGGGCCAGGCCCACCAGGAGGCTTTCCAGTGGACACCCGCCATCACTATAGCCCCACTGGAAACACAGAGCCCCAGCTGAGAGTCCCTAAAAGGGCCCAAAACCCTAAAAATCCCAAAGATGATAAAATACCATATTTCTTATGAGACAGTTCAGAAATTCAGGGGGAAAAAAAGACACAATGTACACAGTTTCACACAGTCCCCAATTTATCAAGGATTTAACATTTTCTGATATTAGCTTCAAATCATTTTTTATTTTATTTTATTTTTTAAAGATTTTATTTATTTGTTTCACAGAGGGAGAGAGATCACAAGGAGGCAGAGAGGCAGGCAGAGAGAGAGGGGGAAGCAGGCTCCCCGCTGAGCAGGGAGCCCGACGCGGGCCTCGATCCCAGGACTCCGAGATCACGACCTGAGCCGAAGGCAGCGGCTTTAACCCACTGAGCCACCCAGGCGTCCTCAAATCGTTTTTTAAAAGCTATGGATGTGCTAGATACAGCTAAGACTGCACCCCCACCTGTTTTCTTCCCCGGTTTCCCAGAATAACCCCTGTCTTGGAATTGGCTGTATGCGTCGTATACAGATCTATGTACTTTCCCAGTACAGCGGGATGTTTTCCAGCTCAACTGTTTTCAGCAGAGGCCTGAACCACGTGCCTCAGAGTTATCTGGGTCCTTGCTTCGCATGCAGATTCCTGACCCTCTTGGAGTGAGGCCAAAATTCTGCTTTTTAAGAACCCCAACCAAATGTTTTTAACGCACACTAAAGCTTCAAGAGCCAGTGTTCTAGCTTAGAACTGTAAGACTCTTTTTTTTTTTTTTTGAGAGCAAGAGTTCGCAAGCAAGTGGGGGCAGAGGTGAGGGAGGGCAGAGGGAGAGGGAGGAAGGACAGAGGGAGAGGGAGAGAGAGAGAATTGTAAGCAGCCTCCACGGTGCGCATGAGGCTCCACCTCACCACCCTGAGATCATGACCTGAGCTGAAATCAAGAGCCCATGCTTAGCTGACTGAGTTCTCAGGAGCCTCAGGACTTTCAGTTCTCTTAGAATACAAAACAAACAACCATAAAGACCAAAACACAGCAACTAACCCTGGACCCTTCAGAAGGGTTACCCTTCAGACTGCTCATTTACTGCTCCATGTAAATAACAGATCAGAGGCAGGTGCTGTGCTCTGTCCAAGGACCAAACTGCCCAGGGTCCCCAGCACTTCCGCAGCTTACTTAGAGCTACCATAAAACAACAATAAACCTTTATTATCTTTAGAGAAGGACACAGGGAGAGAACAGAGCTAAAAGGCCCTCCCATAGCTAAGTGTCCAGTTCACATCAGCCCACTACTGCTACCTGCACGCCTCTGGCACCTGAAGGATTGTAACAGAGTGACTGTGGATGTTGTAACTGGTTACTCTCTTAATTTAGAAGCTATACACATTCTTTTTTATAGCAGTTTTATTAAGTCTATTTACAACCACAAAATTCTCCCATTTAAAGTGGTTTTCTCCCGTGGGGCGCCTGGGTGGCTTAGCTGGTTGAACATCTGACTTGATTTCAGCTCAGATCATGACCTCAAGGTCATGTGTGGAGCCTGCTTAAGATTCTCTCTGTCCCTTTCCCTCTGCCCCTCCTCACTGCTCGTACTCACTCTCTCTCTCTCAAACTAATAATAATAACAACGGTTTTCTCCCATCCAATCGTTTTTAGTATATTCAAACACTTATCCAATTATCACTGCTATATAATTTCAGGACATTTTCACCACTCCAATAAGAAACCCCATACCCCTTATCAGTCACTTCCCACCCAGCCTCCCTCCAGCCTTCTACTTTGCTTCTACAAATTTGCCTATCCTGAACTTTTCATATAAATGGAATCATGATGTAGCCTTTTACGAAGGACTTCTTCCACTCAGCACAGTTTTCAAGGTTCATTCATTTTGTAGCATGAGTTAGTATTTCCTTCCTTTTAACCATCAAATAGTATTCCATTATAATTTAATAAATCATAGTTTGTTAATCCATTCATCAGCTAATGCACACCTGAGTGCTTAGCAACTTTTCGCTATTATAAAAAATGCTGTGAAGGGCATTCAGGTACAAGTTTTTGCATGGGTACATGTTTTCATTTCTCTTAAGAATGCACCAAAAAGTGAAATAGCTGGGGCATATGGTAACTCCATGGTTAACAGTTTGAAAAACTGACAAACTGTTCTGCAAAGTGGCTACACCATTTTACACTTCCACCAGCAGCGGCTAAGGTGCTCATTTCTCCACATCCCTGCCCAACACTTGCTATTGTTTTTTTATTATTATTATTATTATTATTATTATTATTATTATTATTATTATAATCATTCTAGTAGGTATGAAGAGGTACCCCCTTGTGGCTCTGATCTGCATTTAATGGCTAATAATGTTGAACATCCTTTCCTGTGCTTACTGGCCATTTGCATACACATTCTTTAAAGCTTTTACTAAAGAACCTGGAACCTTATTAAACAGTGATTCTCAAAAGTGGGGTCCACTCCCCTCACACAGGTGAATGCCCCAGCAGAATCACCAGAGTCCTTATTAGAAATGCAAATTCCCAGGCCTTACCCCAAATATCCTAAATCAGAAATCCTGGCAGTGGGGCCCAGCAATGTTTGTTTAAAAGCAATGTGTGTTCAAAAACTCTCCAAATGATTCTGATGTCAACTTAAGTCTGAAAATCGGTGCTATAGAATAATGTTTCTTACAGGGTGCTTCACAGTATTTTACCAGGTGATATTTGATAAGGAAATTTCTTAGTGATCTAAGTTTGAGAAATCCTAAGCTAATCAAAAAATCCTTTACTTGGGACTTCTCAGATTCTTTAATATGTTTATGAGCATGTGGATCTCCAAGAAGATCTAATGTACAGCATTTCCCCGTGTTGTATAAGCATGAAACGCTTTACATGGAGCATCTTGAAAGACTAGTGTTCCATACAAGTTACTTTCAGAGACATTAAAAATATTCTGTAAAAGAAATTAAAAGGGTAGCAGCTATTTAGCAAATCAAGTCTACTGTTAGCAAACATCCTTTAAACTGGTTCTTTACAGAGTCTTTTGCTTCAGTTGTCTATTGTGGCAGAGCAAAATGTAGTGTGTAGCAATACACACTTTTAAAAGAAAATAAAAGAGCAATACGCCTTTATGACCTCACATAGCAGGACAGAAATCGGAGAGAGGCTTAGCTACATGGCTCGGAATCTCATGATCTGGCAGTGACGATTTCACCAGGTGCTGCTGTTATCTGAAGGCACGACCCTGATTCTGGATTTCCAAGATGGCTCACACGCATGGCATTGGCAGGAGTTCCCAGTTCCTCACTATGTGACTTTCTGTAGCGCTCACTGTGTGTGCTCATGACATGGCAGCTGGCTTCCCCCACAGCAAGCAATCCAAAAGAGCAAGGCAAAAGTGATCAGGTTTTTTATGACCCAGCCTCAAAAGTCACACCCTCACTTCTGCCATGTTCTCTTGGTCACACAGGCGAAGGCTGACACAATGTGGGAGAGAATGACGCGAGGTCATGAGGACCAGGGGGTAAACACCACTCTGCTATTAAGCCACAGGGCTATGATTTGACCCCAGGCAGTCTGACCGGAGTCCAGGCCACAGTGTCCTGTGTCTATTATTCTTACTAACCCCGTTTTCTGATATTCCCTTAAGAACGGGTAATGCAAAAAGACCAGTCTTCGCAGGTCGGAATTCAGCATGTGTTCCTCTGCTTGGTGTTAGCATGTCCACACATTTTGCAGCTGCTGCTAAGCACTGCAGCTTGCCCAGAAACCCAGCTTTTCAGAACATAGGACTGGAACTGTTCATTAGCTAATTAGGCTGTTCTTAACTAATCTGGGAGATGAGTATCAATTCACTTCTGTTTGTGCTCTCAACAATCTGGCTACTGCTAAACTATAAATCGCACCCTTATCTTTTTTTTTTCTTTCATTGTCCACCTATCTAATTGGGAAACTCATAAATCCCAGCATTGCTAGCTCCTAAAATCCCATTCCTTGGAAATTACCTCCATTCTTTTTTGGGTGAATATTTAACTGCTATTAGTATGGTGGTAGACTGTTGAACATAAAACCTCAGTTTCTTTCCAAATGTAAAGTACAACATTTTTTGCCTAAAACCATGTTAAATCCTAGGACTGCTAGGACTTTATTTTTTTTTAATTTATTTACTTGAGAGAGAGAGAAGGGGGGAGGGGCAGAAGGAGAGAGACTCTCAAACAGACTCCCCACTGAACACAGAGCCTGATGTAGGGCTCAATGCAGGGCTGGATCTCAGGACCCTGAGATCATGACCTGAGCCAAAATCAAGAGTTGGGTGTTCAACCAACTGAAGCACACTGGTGCCCAAGGACTCTTAGGACTTTAAAAACACTCTTAAAACATTTGCCTGCCTTTGTAAAATGAAAGTGCCATTCATTCATTAGCTTGTTCAACATTCATCAAATATTGCTGAATAACTACTAAGTGCTAGGCCCAAAGGGGGTAAAAACTACATATATAAATTCATATAACATACCATTTACCTTAGAGCATGGAAACTATGGTAGTGAACCTAAGAGAAATCAGATGAAGATACAGGAAATCTCTGATTATGAGACACCTAATCAAAGACCTCTGATGTTTGTTATTTATGAATGCACATAATTAAGATTGACTTCACAAAGTATGCTGGAAACATGGTTACTTGAATGTGGGTTTTGTGAAGATCTTCCATCCGCCTCATTATAGACGGGCTCTACCCGTGCATCGCATCAGCGGCTCCAAGAACACGTCATACAAACAATAGGTGCTTGCTAAGTATCTGTTAATGCTGGAACAAGGAGGATAAAAACCAAAGGAGGACAAATAGGAAATGTCTTTTGTAGGAAATATTTGTTATCAGCCTGGGAACCTGAAATCAGACATCCTTACGTATGATTTACCCAAGTCCTGTTTTAAATTAAGACCTCCTGGTCAAATAATACAACTTCATTGTACACCATTTCATATACATTGAGACAGAGAACAAAACCTAGACTCTGCCTTCTATGGAGAAATGGTAGAATTTTAACAGCAGTTTTATCCATTAAATAATGTAATGGCTTTATAGCTAATATTCAGAGGTTATTGCTCTGAGGAAGGTTTTCTATTAACTAAGAAAAAGGCTTATCAGTTTTTTCAAGTTGCTTTTACTCAGCTCAGGGAAGGCTTTACTGGGACTCAGACAGTGTCGAGCATGTGGGATTGAAGCGCTCATATGCAGCATTAATAATGTTAAAAAGGACCGTTAGAGAAGAGGGAAGGAGTAGAAGACTAGGAATGATACGTTCTTCCTTCCGTGAAGGTAATCCTTGGACACAGATAGGATCAACTTGGCATTTCTTTGGCCTTAAGAATGTCCTTGAAACATTTTGCCTGCCTTCTTGAATTCTTCTCCCTTTCTTACCTGCCATTCCTTAATTTATTCATTAGCTTGTTCATTCATCTATTTTTCAGTAGTATTTGCTAAAAGATTACTAAATGCCAGGCATACAAGGAATTCAAATAAGAGTAAGCAATAACCCTGCCCTCGAGCCCCAGGAAGCAACCCACCCAGCAGAGGAGACACCAATGTGAACCATAGGAGGAAAGTTCAGAGAGAACCTGGCCAGGAAGGAAGGGAAGGTGGAGGGAAATGAGGAATTAGCTAAAGGAATGGCAAGGATGGTGTAACAGCAGGCAAAGGAACATATTTAAAAAGAAAGAGGCATAAAATCACATAAAATTCAAGGAACTACAAGTAATCCAGTGTAGCTAAAGGGCGGGCTGCGTGTGGTCAGGTCAGGAAGGATCTTGAATGGTCTTGTACTTTGCCACTGACAACGGTGAACCACTGAAGGCCTTTAGGCAAAGAACTGCATAATCCTATTTCATTTTCATTTTGAAAATCTATGGTGATCTTCTGCATGATTTGTTTTCAAAGTTCAACAGAAGCCTTTTTAGATTAACATGATATCATTGAACAGATTTCACTGTGTAGATTCTCAGCATTTGGCAATTCACTTTGCTTTGTACTGGGTGATATCCTCCCCTTGCCCTGAATGCCCTTCACCACATTCTCCATGGGAACCTCTTCCCATCCTCCAAAGGCAACTAAAACAAACATGAACTCCACTGTGATTTTTTTCTTTAACCTTCTTCTTCCTCCAAGTTCCCAGGATACATTCTACAGAACATTATTATGGTGATGCATTCTAATTACTTTCTACAAGTCTCTCTCTTCTGTTATACTATGGATCCCATGAAGGCAGAGACTTGCATTCTAATTTACATATACATGCTCATTTACTCAGCAGTACTTTATCGAACACCTGCTCTCTTCCAGACATTGTGCTAGACACTGATTTTCAATATGATACTACTAAAAGAAAGAAACTATTCTGGTGCGGTATATGTAAATGTGTATATAATATATATGTATATGGAAATTTTAGTGTAAGTTCCCTTAAAGCAAAAGTTAACATTTTTTTCAGTACTCTGAATATGAGAAATGAAATGTAACTGGCTTTTGAGAGCTACTCTATGACTCAGCAACTGCACTACTAGGTATCTACCCCAAATACATAAATGTAGTGATCGAAGGGGCACCTGTACCCCAATGTCTATAGCAGCAATGTCCACCATAGCCAAACCACGGAAAGAGCCCAGATGTCCATCAATAGATGAATGGATAAAGAAGATATAGAGACATATATATGACATATATATGTGTGTGTGTTTATATATATACACATACATGGTGTGTGTGTGTGTGTACACACACACACACACACACACACACACACACACACACACACTGGAATATTACTCAGTCATCAAAAAGATGGAATCTTACCAGTTGCAATGACGTGGGTGTATCTAGAGGGTATTATGCTAAGCCAAATAAGTCAATCAGAGAAAGACAACCATCATATGATTTCACTCATATGTGGAATTTAAGAAACAAAATAGGATCATAGGGGAAGAGAGAGAAAACTAAAGTAAGATGAAAACAAAGAGGGAGACAAACTTAAGAGACTCTTAACTATAGGAAACAAACTGAGGATTGCTGGAGGGAAGAGGAGTAGGGGGATGGGGTAACTGGGTGGTGGGCATTAAGGAGGACACGTGATGTAATCAGCATGGGTGTTATATACAACTGATGAATCACTGGACGCTACCTCTAAAACTAATAATATACTATATGTTAACTAATTGAACTTAAATTTAAAAATACTTCATTGCTAAAAAATAAAATTAAATTAAAAATACGAAGAAAAGAAGGAAGGAAGAAAGGAAGAAAGGAAGTGAGGAAAGCAACTTATTTTTTTTAAACATATTAACTAAATTTTAAGTTAGATCACACCACATGATAAAAACAGAAAAAGTTAAAATGGTTCCAAGAACCAAGAACTCAATACCTAAGAATCTAAACTCCTGAGCTGGTAGAGTGGGAACCAAGTGGCCAAAGTCCAGAACCCAGTTTACTTTTATTACTTAAGAAAACACTTAGACAGGGTTTGCTGTCCAACTTCCACATGAACTTCGGCAGACCAAGTAGACTAACACTTTTTGGGGTCTTTTCATTCATTTACCATATATTTTATTAGTGTCTGTTTTCAGTCAACTCTGTCCTCAACCAGCTCAGGTTGGTGCTGAGAAAAATAACAACGATCTTTGCAGTTTCAATGTTTCAAGCACCATGGTAAGTGTTTCATATGTATTAACTCAATAATTCTCAAAGGAACCTTACGAAGTTGGTAGCCACTTCTTTGGGTAAATTACTTAACCTCCCCGTGTCTCAGTTTTTTCATCTATAAAATGGCAATGATATATAACACGGGGTTGTTGATGAATTAGATGAGTTCGCACATGTAAAGGGGGAACTTAGAATAATGCTTGACACATATTTTACTTTTCAATGTTAGCTAAATACCACCACCACGACCAACAACAGCACTTCATTTTGAACACACAGAACTGAAGTTCGGTGAGGTCAGAAGTTGCCCCAACTTCTCTCAGACAGGCAGCATGAGCACTGTGACCTTGTCATCCCCTAAATTCCTAAAAATCATTTTTCAAATACAAACAATAACCACACTAGAAAAGCAAGAAGGGAAAGAAAGCATTGAAAGACTAACAATTGTGATGAATGCCCTTAGGACAGAAAGTGGATGCAATTTGATGTCTGAAAGGAAACCACAATCCCCAGGCCCCAGACAAGAATGCAACTACCCTAAATATGGGCTGTCTTCATGAGTTCTCTGCCTGCAGGTGGTAAACACTTGGGTCTGGAGGGATCCAGGGATGACCAAAGCAGTGGCAGTCAAGGTACAGTAGCAGAAAGATCAAGCAAGCACTCTACCCTCTCTTCCTTGCCCTCTTTGGAGTATTCAGACAGTCCACCAAAAAGTAAAAGACAAGGTAATGGCATGGAAATTGGGTGAGAAGTAGGGCAGTACTCTTTTAACCCTTATGCCTAAGAGGAACAGGTGACTAGCTTTCACAGTGAGGTCCCACCCTGCCCATACTCTCAGTAGACTACAAAGCTCAGAGCCTAATGTCCCTTTAAGCAGTCTGCACAAACAGATATGACATATGACATTACCATCAAGAAACACCCAATGCTTGAAGAAAATCAACACCACAAAGAGAGGAAACAAACTGAACCGTCAAAGAACCTATAATCATCAAGAATGAATACATAAAATTACTAGCTTAGAGAAAAGTGTAAGAATATTGCAAGCATTTTTTAAATTAGCTATAGAGAATGCAAATGAAAATTTGGATAACTGAAAATTTTTTATTTTTTATTTATTTATTTTTTATTTTTTTTTAAAGATTTTATTTATTTATTTCACAGAGGGAGAGAGAGCGCAAGGAGGCAGAGAGGCAGGGAGAGAGAGGGGGAAGCAGGCTCCCTGCTGAGCAGAGAGCCCGATGCGGGCCTCGATCCCAGGACCCCGAGATCATGACCTGAGCCGAAAGCAGAGGCCTTAACCCACTGAGCCACCCAGGCGCCCTGAAAATTTTTTAAATGAATAAATATATTGAATGGTCAAAGAGACAACTGAATTAGAGACCCAAAAGATGAAACAGAGCAATGTTCCCAGAAATCAACACAGAGCAATAAAAAAATAAAAAAATGAAAAATAAAAACAAAGCTGAAAAACACAGAGTTAAAAGAGGAAATATAGAAGTGACCCAGCATCACATATAATGACGCTCAGAAATAAAGAGATAAAAGGGAGAGAAAGCAATATTTAAAAAAAGAAAGGAGGGAGCCTTGAGGGAAGGAAAAACAATTCAAAAAGCACTTCCCAGAATTGAATGGAATAAAGATATGAATCTTTGGATTGAAAGGACCCCCCCAAAGAGGCATGAAAATTTAAAAAATCATAATATAAGACATATTAGTGAAATTTTATAACTTCAAAAATAAGGGGGAAATGTAAATTTCCTGTAAAGAAATAATCAGGTACATATTAAAATTGTCATCAACCACAAAAGATACAAGTCAGTAAGTACAGTAAGTAGTAAAGATAATAGTGTGTGTGTGTGCATGTATTGAAATGGCATTAAACTTACTATAAAGAAGAAATTTTGGTTGTGTTTCGTTCAAAACCAGTTGGAAGCCTCTTTAATAGTGACCCTTCAATATTTAATAGACATTTATGCTGACGATGCACACATACCTTTTACATCTTCTCGAATCACTTTCTGTTTTTATTTTTTTAAATATTTTATTTATTTATTTGACACAGAGAGAGAGATTACAAGTAGGCAGAGAGGCAGGCAGAGAGAGAGAGGGAAACAGGCTCCCTGCTGAGCAGAGAGCCTGATGCGGGACTCGATCCCAGGACTCTGAGATCATGACCTGAGCCGAAGGCAGAGGCTTTAACCCACTGAGCCACCCAGGTACCCTCATTTTCTGTTTTTAAAGAATTATTTTCTTTTTATCAGAACAAAATGTCATCCTTGTCCCCTTTAATGCTTTCACCTTAATGCTTTTTAGCACATGTCCTACACACTTTCTTTTGGTTGGCATGGATCTAGCACATCTTTTACCATCTCTTTTATTTTCAATTTTCTAGTATCATTTTTAGTCAGCCAATATAAAGTTAAAATTAAATAAAATCACAAGGTCTTTATTTGTTAAAGAGCTTAATCTATTTGCATTTGTTCCAATTGTTATTAAATTAGGACATTTCTACATTCATATTTTCTAATTGTCTTACCTATTGATTCTCTTCTCTTGTCTTTTACTTTTTGATGAACTATCTGAAGTTTGTTACCTTTATTTCTTTATTGGTTCCACTTGTCTATAGCTTCCAACTCAACGTGCAGAATATCAGACCTTGTTGGATATGAATTGTGTCCCCCATCACTACCCCATCAATTTCCATTCCATAGGCTTCTTAATTTAGCAAAAATTTTGTTTATACAATAATACCATATTGCATCAAAATTGTATGCATATTATCACTCCAAAAATAAATTAGTTTATTGTTAATCGTAAACTTCTAAACTGAATTTTCTGTAGCATTCACAATAATTTCAATGTTTACAGAATGAACTTTCAAAAAATCTGAATTTATAAGCCAAATAAAAATATTAAGCTAGGGTGCCTGGGTGGCTCAGTGGGTTAAAGCCTCTGCCTTCGGCTCAGGTCATGATCTCAGGGTCCTCGGATCGAGGTCTGCATCGGGCTCCCTGCTCAGTGGGGAGCCTGCTTCCTCCTCTCTCTCTCTGCCTACTTGTGATCTCTCTCTCTCTCTCTCTGTCAAATAAATAAATAAAATCTTTTAAAAAATATTAAGCTATTCATAAAACTAATTTAACAGTTACACTTTAGTCACTTTGGAAAAATATCCACCACATCATTATAACAAACAGCTATCTTAATGCAGAAAATTTAAAAATATTTTCTTTAATATCAAAAACAAGAGATGAAAGCCTTCTACTACTGACATTACTCAACACTGTCCTAGGAATTCCAGTTCGTGCAGTAAGAAAAGAATATATAGGGGGTGAATTGGAAAGAAAGAAATCCAAAAACAGCTATTCTCAGGTGACGTGATTTTCTACATAGGCAACCTAAAAAAAAAAATCCACAAATAAATGATTTCAATTAATGAAAAGTTTTGACATGATTACTGGATACAGAATCAACAAACAAAAACAGTAACATTCTTACACATTAGTAATGTTTAATTAGAAGTACAAAAAAATACTAATTCTTTTGTAAAAGCTATAAAATAATACAGGTACATAGATAATAACACTAATGAAAGATGTGCAAGTCCTAAATGAAGAAATCTCCCAAACTCTTGTAAGACCTAAAATACATCTCAAATAAATGAAGAGATATTGGTAAGACTTAACATTATGAAAATGTCAATTCTCCCCAAATCAGTCAGTAAACACACTGCATTTCCATTTGGGGTTTATTTCTGGGTACTGTGGAAGAAGGTGGTACACTTTCATTCTTTTGCATGTAGCTGTCCAGTTTCCCAACACCATTTTTTGAAGACATGGTTCTTTTTCCTGTTATATATTCTTGCCTCCTTTGTTGCAGACTGACCATAAAAATGTGGCTTTATTTCTGGATTCTTTATTCTGTTACACTGATGAAATGTGTCTGTTTTTGTGCCAGTACCATACTGTCTTGATTACTCCAGCTTCGTAGTGTATCCTGAAATATGGGGTTGTGATGCCTCCAGCTTTATTCTTTCTCAAGATTGCCTTAGCTATAGGGGTCTTTTATGGTTCCACACAAATTTTAGGATTATCTTCTCTAGTTCTGTGAAAAATGTTGTTGGTATTTTGATAGGAATTGCATTACATCTGTAGGTTGCTTTGGGTAGTATGAGCACTTCAACAATATTGGCTCTTCCCACACATGAGCATGGAATATTTTTCCATTTATTTGTGTCATCTTCAATTTAATTTATCAGTGCTTTTTAGTTTCTAGAGTCCAGGTTTTTCATCTTGTTAAGTTTATTTCTGGGTTGTTATTATTTTTGGTGCAATTGGGGTTGTCTTCTTAATTTCTCTTTCTGTGACTTCATTATTAGTGTATTTCCTAAGAAAATCTTAAGATTTTGACAAATCAATCCTAAAGTCATATGACACTATAATGCACTAGGTGTCAATTTTAAAGATAAATAGAGAGGGAATGATTAGCACTATCGGTTATCAAACATTATAAAAATATAGTCACTAATAAGATAGATAAATAATACTCAGTGGGACAGAACAGAGAGCCTAAAAACAAATCATTCACCTATGGAAACTTTGTATATGAACAGAAGTAGCATTTCAAGTCAGTGGATGAAAGATGTACTATTCATTAAATGGAGATGGGAACTTAAAGGGAAATACATAGGCATATTCATTTATACCTCACACATAACACACAAAAATAAATTTGAAAAGGACCTGAAAAAAAAAAACTGAATGACCAGTAAACATGTTACCATATCTTCGTCATAGTCACGCATTTTACTCCTATACTCCATCTGTCTCAACTTCCTATATAATAAAATGTGCAGTCTGACTGCCTAAGAGACTGCCTAAGAGACAATGAACTCCGTGCAGATAACAACAGTATATTCTCTCAGCTGGCTTCCAAAGACAAGGGCATATTCAGGAGTCCCAATTTTCCCCTACAGAATGACTAAAATTGAAAAGGTTTGTAGATAGGGAATGTCACTCTTCTATAATATAAGCTAGGCATCAGTCCCATTTTTCCCATGCACACAAGTATTTCATAACAGTTTTTAAGGATGAGAAAAGCTATAAAATGAGTGATAACCAGATGTTCTCCATCTCTAATGAAGGAGGATTTACAAGGAAACCAAATTACTGTAGTAGCAGGGAGTGTCTAGTTTAAGGCTCTAGGTTAAGAAAAAAAATATCCCCTAACTAGGAAGGTTTGAAATACAGTAATGCCAAGGGGAGAAAAAAAAGGCAATATATCCCCTTTCCTCAATTGCTTTGAAAATCAAATTAGCCATTCATCTTGGGAAGGGTGAAGAGCTAATTTAAAGGGGATAAAGTCCAATTCATTCATTGATTAATCGAACCAAAAACAGAACCACTGATGAAGAAGAACTGAAATGCATACACTCATGGAGAATCCTGCTCTCCTAGAAGCTCCAATCCTCTTACCTTGGATAGAGCACACAGAGAAAGACCGCGTGCGACCTTCTCTGGCCCTGGGGAGTGGTCTGCACCAGCCTTCCACTGAGCAAGGGAGAAGCCTCCGACCTTTTATATGAAGTGCTGGACACACACACACACACACACACACACACACACACACACACACCCTGTTGTCCTACCATATGGGCCATGAATCATTCACAAAGCTTCTGAATCAATTATTCATCCAAACCAAAGACCAAATGCTTTGCTAATTGTCCAGGAAGGAGGGGTGAAGGGGGAAAATAGGTTGATGGAAGGAAAGGGCATCGTGCCAATTTGACAATTGGCAGTATTAATACTCCATTTATTTTAAACAAACAACAACAAAAAAGCACAAAGAAAAGAAAATAGCCTCTTATAAGTTAACTGGACAACTAATATGGGATACGGGCTGCCTGTGAAGCAGGACATCCCCCAGAGTCCTAATCAAAGCATTCCACCCCACAGCACTCCATTCTCTACCTCTAGCCTCACCACCCTCAGCTGGACAGAGAGGTTGATACCCATACACACGCTGCTACTGAATTTAAGGTTGGGTCATGGCCCACATTTTTATTCCAGCTACGTGGGCTTAGAGCTGAGAAACACACCTGGACAGCTTCTAAGTGCAACTAGAGTACAAGACTTAGGCTGGTTCCAAGATTCCCACTCCCTCCTCAGCTCCGCGGGCAGGTATGCACTGATCCTTGCTGTTCCCTCATTAATCCCACATTTGTGGAGCATCTATTATAGGTCTGAGAAAACCCCAAGTCACCCTAGAGAAGATGGAAATGAGAACATGATGCTCAGTCTCAGTGTAGAGACCAGAGGATCCCAAGAATAGCCAGAGAACAGGTACAGTATTTGCTAATAAAGGGTCAACTCAGGTAAGTGTTGAGGGCGCCCAGAGAAGGAAGGGTACCCTCTTTTATTTTTTTAAGATTTTATTTATTGATTTGACAGAGAGAGACGCAGAGAGAGAGGGAACACAAGCAGGGGGAGTGGGAGAGGGAGAAGCAGGCTTCCCGCCGACCAAGGAGCCCAATGTGGGGCTCGATCCCTGGGAACATGACCTGAGCCAAAGCCAGCTGCTTAACGACTGAGCCACCCAGGTGCCCCGAAGGGTACCCTCTTGAGGGGTTGGGTCTTGAGCTGGTTCCCACAGATAGATTATCAGGCAGGGATTAGTAAAAGGCAGGGAGGATATAAATAAGGTGACAGGGAGTGAGAGAAATGGGGAGAAGCTTTGAGATGAGAAAGGCACCGAGTCTGGCCCTGCTGGAGCAAAGAAACCATCTGTGGCAACTACACAAGTCAGGCAATGGACACGAGGACATGAGGGGGCAGGAGATTTGGGGACGCGCATCTGGGATGCCACGCTACAGAGTTTCTTTTCCATATCAAAGAAGAAAGAAACACTTGCCCACAGGTCCTGATCATGACAGAGATATGAAGAAAGAAATGATTCAGTTGCACACATGATGATGGACCAGGGCAGAGGCGAACCTGAGGCTGGGCGTCAAGTTGTGATGCTCTTGCAGGGAACAGGTCAGATCCACTGAGGACAAGCCCGACGAGGGGAGAGGAGGAAGGAGCCAGAGAGAAAAATCAGGGCTTGGATTGATGAAGACATCAAACGTAACAGAAAAGTCTACATGACAGGAAGGGTAATAAAACCCACATAAATTCTCAAGCTTGTAGGTCCCTCAGAGATCATTTAACAGAATAGTCCTAAAATGTGGGTCACAGTCTCCTTTGGTAAAATCTATGGGCCCTTCTCCCTGGGGGGAAATGCTCACATATGCTAACTTTTAATAGCATTTCAAATGACTCAAGACTCCCTAAAGTCCAACCATCCAATCCTTCCAGGCTGCAAGTGAGTAACGGCAGCCCGGACCATCCCTCAGAAGGGGCCGGAAGTGCCTGGAACAGATCCCAGTATTTCGGACACACCTAAAGATCTCCTCCTCATAACCACACAGACCAGTGACACCACTGATGGAAGCAGTGATGTTGTAAAGCATGTCATTTTGTAGGAAAGGATCTTCTGTTCCAAGAAAAATCAAGGAGATAGAAAAAAATGAAATAAAGAACTGTAGTGAGAGAAGTTACCCTTCCTGGAATGTCTTTACATGCTCACTCAAAAAAAAAAAAAAAAAAGTCACCTTTTTGTAATCCCTTGACTTTTTGTTTTTGCTTTTGTTTTTAATGCACAATTAATTTTGGAAGGAGTTTGCCTTTCAAAAACCATCAAGCAAGTTTTCTGTCCTCCCTCCCTTCACAGCAGCACAGGGAAGACAATCTCAGTGTGCCCTCTTGGGAAATGGGTCTGCCTTCAAAGAGCAGGCCAGGATCATGAGTAAAATTAGGGCTGAGTGCTGTCCTTGCTGCAGAAAATTCATTTCCAAATGTCCATCCAGGCCGAGGATTTGCATTCCAGAACTAGTGACCTGGGAGAGTTCATGCCCAGTGAATTCTTAGGGTTGGGTCCAGCAAAGACAAGACCAAACTGTGGTCATGTTCAGGGGCTGGGGACGCTAAGCCGGGGAGAAGAAAAAAGATTCCCTTGGAGCAGTTCACAGAAAGGCAGGGGAATCTGGCACCGAATCAGTTCATAGAAACAAGCTATGGTCTCTCCAAAAGGAAGAAAAGGTTTTTAAATCCTTTTAACAAAATCACTGATAAAGAAAGCAAGCCACTAAGGATACACACTGCCATACGGTTTGCATTTAAGAATTCTGCTTACCATAATGTATGAGGTGGAGGATACAGACGAAAGTCTAGATGCAGATGTACTTCGTTGGGACCTCAGGCAAGAATACATATGACCCAACAGCAAGCACGCATCTGGACAGATCATAAACTACAAGCCTGTGCCTATCTTCTTCAAGAGGCTCAGAATTTCTTATTCTCATTCGTACTTATTCTTTCTCTTCTATCTCGCCTCCATCCTGGCAGCTGCCTGGGGCACCACCAAACTTTCATGGTCTCCCTGCTCTGCAGCACCGTAACCTGAATACAGATATTTGCATCAGGTGCCTCTATGATTCCTTCTGCTGCTGTGGGAAAGGTATGGGAGAAGGCAGGCAGAGAAGGGACCAGCAGGGCAGGCACCAGCGCTCTCAGATATGCCATGCCGTGGAATGCCAACTCTTCCAGAAGACTAGTGTTTCTGCCTCTTTTTGTAGACCAGAAAATAAAGACTCAGGAACGTAAAGCAACTAGCCTACAGTCATATCCCCAATAAGGACCAGTACCAGTACTTGGTCAGTTCTGACCTCGAAGGGCGTTCTACTATAACACACAATATCTCACTGGAATTGACTGAGCCTGAGCGCCAAACTGTCCATCATGCAGTAAGTATTAAAACTCTACTACAAATTCAGGATTAAGCTCAGTGCTATATGTGTATGCATGCTAATAGCCTGCAAAGGAGTGGGGAAGGGGATGGGGGCTAAAGCAAGATAAAAAGTAGATTCTCCATCATAAGAATTTAATAATCTAATAATTCTGATAATTATAAGCAACTGATCTATAACATGCTTAGCAATACAGGAAAAATAAGAAAAAGAAAAATGGAAAAAATTCTAATGAACAGCAAGCATATAAATGAAAGAAATGAAAACAAATAAATCCTCTATTATAATAAATATTAATGTACATAATCTCTCAAAAGAGGAAGACACACGTAGAACGAACACAACACAAAGAAACAACCATCATGGGATTTTGATTATTTAAGCATGAAGTTATGGGAAACAAATAAGAAATTAGAGAAGAAATGAAATGGCCTGGTTTCTTGAAATAAATAAATTTAAAACAAGAACTGGAAGGAGAATTTTTTTGACAAGGGTAAGGGGGCACCTGGGTGGCTTAGTCGGTTAAACATAGAGCTTGGCATCAGGTTCCCTGCTCAGCAGGGAAGTCAGCTTCTCCCTCTGTCTCTCCCCCTGGCTCAAGCTCTCTCTCTCATGCTCTCTCTCTCAAATAAATAAGTAAAATCTTTTTTTAAAAAAAGAGGGGCACCTGGGTGGCTCAGTGGGTTAAGCGTCTGCCTTCCACTCAGGTCATGATCCCAGGGTCCTGGGATCAAGCCCCGTATCAGGCTCCCTACTCAGTGGGGAGCCTGCTTCTCCCTCTCCCTGCTGCTCTGCCTACATGTGCTCTCTCTCTCAAATAAATAAAATCGAAAGAAAGAAAGAAAGAAAGAAAGAAAGAAAGAGAGAAAGAAAGAGAGAAAAGAAAAGAAAAGAAAGAGGGAAGGGAGGAAGGGAGGAAGGGAGGGAGGAAGGGAGGGAGGAAGGAAGGAAGGAAGGAAGGAAGGAAGGAAGGAAGGAAGGAAGGAAGGAAGGAAAGAGTAAGGAGAAAAAGAGATCACACTCATCAGCCTAGCATGGCTATTGTTTGCCTTGTTTGATACAGACCCACTTTATTTATCATTAGGTAAATACAGTTATTTTTTATAACTAGGAACCCCATCCTAGGTAAACTAAGAGTTGTGAATACAGATCATATGTGAAGTGATTCTAGGACCCTAAAGTCCACCCAAGATTCAGTACATTGTAGAAACTGACCCATTGTAGAAATATGACCCAGTAACCACAGACTAGAATTACAAGGACGTCAACTTCATCTCGACTCTACCAAGTATTTCTGTGGCGCTTAGAGTAACTCAAGCAATATATTTGCTCCCTTTGTGCCTCCCTTTCTTCACCATTAAACTAGGGAAGAGTAATTGATATTATTTATTAAAATCCTACTATGTGCAAAGCAGTGTGCCTTGTGCTTTACACACATCATATCATGGTGCTCATAAAATCCTCAGAAATACCCTGAATCCTTCATTTCCCAATAAGGAAACTGAGGCTAACAATAACCTGCTTACTCGCAGAGCCAGATCCAGACTTCAAATGCAGAGCTATGTATCTCCACAGCCTTTGTTCTTCCCATCCCGCCAGGCTGTCCTGCATTGTAACACTAACCTATTTTAAAGCACTAATGGAAACCCTGTCTAAAATGATTTCAAGATCAACGTGCTATCTAAAATCCAATAATCTGTTGCTCCTTTAATCCCTTTTAACAAAAGATGTTTTCCCAGTAACCAAAACCGAGTAGCGAGTTCCATACTCCCCTGGGTGGGTTTTGACATACAAATAGCTACAACACTTTACTTTTGTTAGTTACGATGCCTTAAGAGTAACAAATCCAGAACAGGCAGCCCTTATATATATAATATATATTATAAATATATACATTATATATAATATATATAAAATATATACATTATATATTTATAATATATATTATATATATTGAACAGGGTAATATATACATAAAACATATATAATAATATATATAAATAATGTATATATTAGGAAGACAGTACAGCATCATGGATAATGATATGGGCTCTGGAATCAGACTACCTCATTTAAATCCTGATTTCACCAACCAGGAACAGCATGATAAGGGGAAAATTATAGAACCCAGTGAAGCCCTGGTTTCCTGAATCCAATAGCGATAATAATAGTATCTACCCCATGGGGTGGTTGTAAGAATTAAATGAG
Organism: Ailurus styani; assembly: GCA_002007465.1. Lineage (NCBI taxonomy): Eukaryota > Metazoa > Chordata > Mammalia > Carnivora > Ailuridae > Ailurus > Ailurus styani. Next base: position 830,435 of record LNAC01000442.1, on the reverse strand, counting down.
AAAATGCTTTAAAATGTTTAATGCAGTGTTTAGCACAGACCATCAGCTATTAACTAAGTCAGCAGTCTTGGGTGACTGGGTAATCCCAGCTACCCATTCTCAGATATCCATTCTTCTCCTCCATTCTTCTCTAGCCATTCTAACTATCCATTCTTCTATCCATTCTACCTCCTCCCAGCCTCCTGACCTGGCACCACTATGGCAAGGACCAGCTGGTAAATGGAAAAGCCCTCTTTCAAAGTTAGGAAGAGGAAATATTAAGGAGACTGAATCATCTGGGCAATTCCTTTCTGAAGTTCCTTTTCTTAAGGTCATGAACTTGGAACCATACCAGCCTCTTCCCTTCGAAAGAGACTGTTCTCCTAGATTCCTTTACAGAACCCTCTTACAGAAGGCATGTAATACGCTGCAGAAAGGAGCAACGTAACTAACATCCCCAGGGACTGTTCCCATACTCACCACAATGATAAATCCTTCTCCAAAGACCCGCCACAATCATTTCCTTGTTGCCAACTCCCCAATTTATTTGTTGTAGCTGTACATGAACTAAACCTCTGACTTCTCCACCTTGTTTGTGCAAACTAAAGATAGAAAAGACATGAGTGAACTGAAAAGCTGGTTTTCCCTCTGAAACTGACTTCTGATCCTCTGTCCTCTTGGCTACACAGTTTGGAGTTGGACAGACGTTAACCAGCAGCGATAACCAAGCCAACACAGATGTTTTATAAACAGCTCCCCTGGCTGCCTACCTCTGGGCTTTGTCACCTTAAAGAGGAAAGCAACAGTACAAAAATTACATGAAATAAATCTTCTCAATCCTATCTTCAAAGCCAGATCAAAAGAGGTGGCAAAGGTGTGCAGGGGCTGCTTCAAGAGTCACTGTCAAGAGAGCAAAATGAAACCCAATTCCCACTGCCCTCCCACCCCCTTCTCAGTTAACTCCACAGCTATGCCTCTTACGACTCAACTACAACTTGTAGATGTTTAACACTTAACGAAGGTGGATAGACAGGTAGACAGAAAGCCAAATAGACAGAACAAATTTATTTTCACAGTCTTTCCTCCTGATCAAGTGTTGTTGAGTTCAAATTAAAATTATCTATTTACACACAGCATTTCTATATCAATATAGACCAAAAGTTCTTGGAGGGCAGGTATCCTATTATTTATCTTTTTAGCCCCAACATGTTGCAAAATGTTCTATACATGTGTGGAAAATATTCCTTGAATCAATGAGTATTACTAGGAATTTGAAGAAGACATTTACTGTGTATCCACTATACATCAATTTAAATGCATCTTCTTATTTAACTCTCATACAGACATCGAAGAGGTCACTATCTGTCCTCTTAAATTGATGGTCTCCCTTCAACAGCGTGGGGTTGTTGCTGGGAAGCAGCCACACAATTAGAGATGAGATCCCCCAGTCTCCTGTGCATCTCTGTTGAGTCATGAGGCTGGTCCTTGCCAATGGGAAGTCAGTAGAAATTATTACATCACTCCTATGCCAAAAAATGTAAAAAATAAGTATGCCTTCTTCATACTCTCTCTTCTACTCCCATCAAAGAGATGGAAACCATAGGAACCTAGAAGACAGCAGAGGCACCACATAGAAGGGTACAGAAAGTGAAGGAAAGCTGAGAACACACTGGCCTGTTCAAAGGGAAAGACAGAAACCTAACCCACTGCAATCTGGGGGGTTGTTTCTGAGAGCATGGAGGGCTACTCAATCTGGTACATAAAATGTTACAAATGGGTTAGTTTAGATTTAAAAACAAGGTTCAGGTAGGTTAAATAACTTACCCAAAGCAACATCTCCGTGGCAAAGCTGAAGTTTGAGCTCAGGTCTGCCTAACACTAAAGTCCTTAGTCTTTCCATTGTGTACTGTTGGGGTGATTTAATGTTGGTAATGCATAGATACACACCTATGAAACCATGACTTCCCCCACTGCTGAGTACAGTCCAATCCAGGAAATATTAGACTGAGCTTTCTTACTCCTCCCTAAGATTGAATTGATGGCAAGCTCCTTGTGGGCAGGGACTATATCAATTACATTACTGACATATTCAGCATCCAGTATAGTGCCTAAAATCCCACATGCACTTAAATAACACTTGATGGTTTTTAGATGGATGGATAGTTGGATAGATGACTAGATGGACAGGTGGTGGGGGGAAAGAGTTGTCACTAGGATAAATATGAAAAGGGCCAACCACCTCGTTCCCTATCCCACATCCTCCTACAGCAAGGGCCAAGGATGCTGAGAGTCTTTGTAGACTCAACTATACCTTCTTGCCCTGAATTTCAGGAAAAAGAGATGTATCTTTAAAGACCTATTATTGCTTTCCTCAACCAAGCAGTAATCAAATCAAGATCTATATTCAGCTGAAAAATCTTGAGAAAAATGTATTTTTTCTTTTAGCACAGTAAGACGAGATATATATACACACAGGGTGAAGGAAAGGTGGATATGCAACTGCTAAAAGAGAATGAACGATCCAAGAAGGCATTTGTGGACAATGGCAAAAAAACAAAGGATCCAAAGCCTGACCCTGGAATACCTAACCCTAGACAGAGATCTGGGTGTCTCTGACCCAACCTACATCCTTCCTGTCTAGCCACTGCTAGAGACTGGACCACTCAACCCAGAACTAGACTATGTCTTGATCATTTTGTACCTGGCTGTCCTATGTCTCCTCTCTCTCTCTCTTCCTTCCTCTCTCTCTCTCTCTTCATATATACATATATATATATATATATATATATATATTCTACTCCAACCAGACAGTTCCATTCATGGGTGCGAACACTGTGTCTAACTTCTACATTCCCCACCACACCTACATTAGACTGAATACCAAAACTCTGGCTGCTTGACTAAAACCAGTCTTTACAAAATAAGTCATTCAGAGAAAGACAATTATCATATGATCTCTCTCTGATATGAGGAATTTGAGGGGCAGGGCAGAGGGTCATGGGGGGTAGGGAGGGAAAAAATGAAACAAGACGGGATCGGGAAGGAGACAAACCATAAGAGACTCTTAATCTCACAAAACTAACTGAGGATTACTGGGGGGTGTGGGGTAGGGATAGGGTGGACGGGTTATGGACATTGGGGAGGGCTTGTGCTATGGTGAGTCCTGTGAAATGTGTAAGCTGATGATTCACAGACCTGTACCCCAGGGCAAATAATAAAAAACAAAAACAAAAACAGAAAAAAAACAAAAAAACAAAACAAAACAAAAAAAACAGGCTTTAGCTTCAGGCAAGTAATTTCCAATCAATCAGACCCAAGAATACCAGGCATACATTGGCCTCTCTCGGGGCCTCCACCCCTTCTTCTGTAACAAGGGGTCACACTGGATCAGTTCTTATCCTTTCAAGCATGAGGCTCGCTTATAATGTCAAAATCTAAGACCCACTTTGCCCACTGGAGGCATGATTTCATTAGTATAACCTCGTAACAACGGTGCTAAATACACGTCAGTATCTGGCTCCTACCACCCCCTTGTTATAGAGATCCTCTACAGCACGTCCCCCGGACATGGCAGCTTTCAGAAGCTGGGTCACTTGCCTACAACCACTGAGCTACTAAAGAGCAGAGCAGAAATATGAATTCAGCTTTGCTTGTCCACAGAGCCCAAATTGTTTATACTATCGGCTAAACGGAAAAACAAAAAAGCTACTATTGATTCCACAATGCTTTTAAATACATTTATATTTTCTAAATCACAATGGTACCCACACACTTTAGAAGAATGATACTGTGGTACATATTTGTAGGAGACACTGTTCAGAAAACAGCCAGTGCTGGGTGTGCCCACGGAGCTGCATGCCTACGGCAATAATTCCATCCAGGGCTCTCCAGAGTCCCACAGCCCAGAGAATGAAAACCACTGGAATAGCGAGGTGACAATTTAGGTACATTCCTGCCTTCACTGTCTATCCAAGCTCCTAAAATTTGAACGCCTGGGTGGTTTCTTGGTGCGTACCTTCGGTCTGGTTTCAGGTCAGGCACAGCTCAGGGTAGCTGAAGTCAGGGAAGTCCCTTCTCCCTCATTTGCAGTAGGACCTGGTCAAACCTTTGAGTTATCACATTCCCAACAGAGAGAACACACCCCAAACTTGGATTTGTTTGTTGGAGAAGGGAGGCTGATGTGAAAGTCACTCTAATAAAACTTTAAGGCATCAGTGAAAATTGTCATCTTCTCTCTCTCTCTCTCACACACACACACACTTACACATGTATGCACACACACACCCCCGACAGCACCTGCGTCCACCTTACCCAATTTTTTATTTTGAACGAGTGTGATAAATGAAAACAGAGAAGGGCTGGGGAGAGTCAAGAGAGGACAAAGCAAGAACAGAGAGGAGGAAGCTGGAACATGGAGGAGTCGGCTGTACTCAGCTGAAGGGAGGATGTGGAATTTCAGCAGTAATTAGGAAAGACTGGGGTAAGCAGTGGGCACCTCCTCATCTCCAGCACCAGAGCCTAGCTCTGAAGCATCCATCTGGGTGACCTGTCTCTCAAACAGAGAATACAACACTTACCCAGAAAGGGAACCAGGAGGAGGCCTGTCTTTCCCTTTTCCAAATAAGAAGTGAGTAGAGGGTGAAGTACAGAGCACTGTGAGCTCTCGCTGGATGGGGGCCCTAAATCACAAAATGTTGTATTTATGGTGGTTATTAACCAGAGTTCAATTGGGATCCAGATCCAGCATCATGATGTGTCACAGGCTTAGAAGGCAGGAAAAAAGAGAAACGCCCCATAAACAAGCATGTGGGTTGGCTTGATCTTTTGACTACTGTTCTATCAGAAAAATAAAAATCATAATAATCATATAGCAATGTTCTCACAAAAACATTTTTAAAATAATTTCTCCACTGAATATCCAAAATAAAAGCCCACACACTCATCATTTCTTACCCATTATTTGAATCAGTAGGAGATGCTCAGACTGTGAACCCAGAAGGCAGGACTATGTCTCTGCTCTGGGCAAGATTAACAGATCTTTAGCATATAATGAGCTAGATTATAAGGTCTACAGACTGGGTTTTGGTACAACTCCAAAAGGTTAGACAAAATTATAGTTGAGGATGAGTGTTGGAAGGAGGAGGCAAGACAGAAGAGAGGGACCCTTGGAGGACACTAATTCTATGTACCTAATTTTGAGCAGACACAGAGTCATTCGGGGGAAGTCGTTCTATCTTCTCAGCAAGCATTGTCCCATTGCATTCACTTTCTGCAAATGTGTCCACTTCCCTACTTCAAACCATGCAGCGGCATTCCATGGAATGTCCTGGTGATGCAATGTAGCCCTGAAGGATGTGGCCCCCACCCCCTTCTCCAGCCTCCCTCAGCGTACCCTCACCTCCGGCCCAATGCAACAGGCCCATTGGTCTTCTGTTTCCTGGACCTGCCAGGCTCTCTCCCACCTCTAGTCCTTCACAACTGCCCTACCCTCCGCCTATACTCTCTTCAACCCACCCCCTTCCCTCTTGTCTTCTTTTTCCAGCCAAATGCTACCCGGTCTCCAGCCTTCCACATCCACAGCAACTCCTTGTCCATCCTCCCTCAGATTAGGTTAGGTTCCCAATTTAAAACCCTCCCAACCTCCTAACAGGTCTCGTTGGCAGCACTTTAAAAACTGTTCAATTTAAGTATATTTCACATCTGTCTCCTCTGCCGGGCAGCAAGTTCTAAGACAACAGAAAGGACATCTCTGTCCATGGCCATATCCCTCAGAGTCAGCACAATGTTCGGAACACAGAAGGTGCTCAATGAATACTTGGCTGCCTCCACCCTTCCTTCCTCCATGTCTTCGACTGGCCCCTCCGGGGTCTTCCCCACCCTTGAATTCAGAGTTTCAGATGTGAGTGCAAGGCATGCTCAGCCCTGAGTGGGCCAAGCTGGGAGAGACATCATCCTGGTCATCCCTTTTCACCCAGACTTTTTATTCAGACCCAACAGCAAAGACACACCAGACCCGTCCGTTTCATCTCAGCTCCCTGTGGCCAGTTATGTGGCCCTGGGCTAAGCACCAACTCCATAAGCCCAGAGCTTGGCTCCACAGGGGTGAGAGGAGAAGGTGAGATGCATGGGGCCCTCACAGTGATGCAAATCATGAGACTCCAGTGCAAATGCCACCTCAAGTGTGAAGCAGCCACTCCTGTCACTCAGCCTCCCAGTCACTGTCCCAGAGTTAGAAGGCAGGGAGAAAAGCCATGGCCTTGAGCTCCTCTCCTAACCACTGTGTCAACACGGCCCGGGCTCCTGACAGAAGAGTGGCAGCCGAGACAGAAGGGAATGAAAGACAAGGGTTGGAGGACATTGGAGCTCAGCCTTCCCTGTCAGCTCTCCTCAGAGCAGTAACTAGAGCTCCCTGATGGGGCGTTCCACCTGAGGGAAGAGGGGCATTCTCTTCAGCCTTTCTTTGTAACAACCAGACCCCTCTGACCTGTGTATATCTGTATGAAGTAGGGAGGAGAATGGTGGGCCAGAAGACAAAGCCAATCAATCAATCAATCAATCAATTAAAAAAAATAAAGACGGGGCAAGGGAATCTGGGTAATATAGTATTTTCATTATCGATAAAGATTAAAAATGAAGGCTTTTGTTTCAACTGTTACTCATGGATTTTCTTTGTTGTTGCCAATAATCACTGTAGGATTTGACTAGTTCTGATGAGATTAGACACACTACCAAAAGAAAGTGAGAAAGATCCTACATTCAAGTAGTAGTAAACTTCTGACTTGAAACAAAATGACAAGTAATGGAAATTTTTTTAATTAGCCACAGTTTTGGAATTTGCAATAGACTATAGTGAAACTTGTCTCTGTGGCTGCAAGTTTTATGGAGATAAATGACTGTTCTGAATGAGCACTACCAAACCAGCATATTTTGAATGCTTTCACTGTTTATATACCTTTTTTTTCAAAGGTACTCAATGTGCTTTATGTGTATTTTAGCATTTATCTTCATAATATCACTGTCCTGGGGGAAGGTATTTGCTATTTTGCCTGTCTTTCAGTGCACTCTTGCTGAGGCAGCTGGGCATGTGAAGGGTAGAGCACGGGCTCTGGAGTTGTTAGGAACAGTATGAAAATGGCATTCCCTGCCCTTAGTAGCTATTTGGCCTTGAGCACGTGACTTAGCCTCTTTGAGTGTTGGTTTCCTCACCTGCGAAATGGAGACAGTTATCAACCTTGTTGTGTTTCTGTATTTAAAATGACCTGTGCCAGGGCTGAGATGCTGCGTGAAGGCTTTCCCATTTAAAATCAGACGCGTGAGCTCCTGGTGAAACGTGAGCCATCAACATCAGCATTGTCATTTTATTTGCTTGTCACAAGACATAGTGAAGAAGTTAGGCCAGGTGTTGTCTTCACCTCATAGAGGAAACTGAGGTGGAGATCACTGATGTGTCGCCCAGAGCCCATGACCCCCGAAACATTCCGTCTGCTAGATTACACTGTTTCCGTATAAGATCCACATATATGCTCCAGCTAACTAATAAAAAATTCTTTCCTCCCACCCCAGCGGGACGGCCTGAGCACAATCAAACAGCAGCCCCTTCTCACTGTCAGGGATAGTGGAGCTCAGCCGCAAACCAGGCCAGGTCCCTGCTCACCACGTTCTGGCTGTGAGACCCTCCACAAGTCGCTTGGCAGCTGGGACGTGGGTTTGTTCTTCTGTGACAAATAATAAATAAGGGAAAACCAAGGGGCACCTGGGTGGCTCAGCCTGTTAAGTGTCTGCCTTCAGCTCAGGTCATGCATGATCTCTGGGTCCTGGGATGGAGCCCGGCATCCGGCTCCTTGCTCTGGGGGGAGTCTGCTTCTCTCTCCCTCCCTCTGCCCCTCTCCACTGCTCCTTCTCGCTCTTAAATAAAACCTTTAAAAAATAATAATAATAAGGGAAAGCCAGGGCAATTTAGTATCATCCTAAATCTGAAATTCAGTAATTAAGTTTTAGTAAACATAAACTTCACTTTCCTTTGTGTGTTCTCTTTAAAGACCTATAAACCTTCTTTTTCCTTTCAACACCTGCACTGCTCCCCTCACCCCCTCCTGTGGGCAACCACTGGATGCTCATCACCTCTGCTAGTTCCTGACTTCAGTGATAGATACATTAAGTAGTGTTGCTGAATTGCACATTTCACACGGACATATCTGAGCTTAACTGTAGACTCTATCTACAACAGACACCAGTGCACACATCTCTGCCCAGGTGAGGAGACGTGCGTCATGCACAGAATGCAAATGTACTGAAGTCTACCTGGTAAATCTATAGAATGAATATTTATGCTACATCCATCTCTGCTTTGCAGACATGCCTTGGAACTCTCCCGCTGCCATGCTCTCCCACACACACGCACGCACACGTGGAAGAGTGCACACACCAGAGGGCCTTAGGATGGACACGGTCTGACTTAGAAAGCAACTGGCCATCGTGTTTTCCCTAAGCTGCTCTGAATGGATGTAAAGCCAGAAAAATAGCCCCAAACCGATCTCTGCATGGATTCTGAAGCCTCCCCCACTCCCTCTCCCACTTCCTCCTTATTAACACCACGGCCAATTCAGGCCTTACTCAGTTTTCTCCAGTTCGAGCTTCCGTCAGTCTGTGGGGGAAGTAAGAAGCAGCCTTTCAGGAAAGAGAAACCATGCCAAAACCAGAACATAGTACCTACTCAATAAGTATCTTTTGAGTGAATCAAAGATGATTCTCAATATAGCAAAAAAGACAGACTTCATGTATGAAAGGACAATTAGCTAGCACACAAGGAGGAATCCCAACTCACCCACCTTTCAACGACCACCTGGGACCCTCATTCAGAGTCCCCCTGAAGGAACTAGGTTTCTCACTGGCACAGAGCTGAGAGACCGCTAAGCTCCACATTTTGCCTTTTGCCCCCCTCTCCCTTGAGCCAAGATTCCATATTCTAACTCCAGCATTCCCGTCATTCACCCATCTGGAGGAAAACGCACTTTAAAAAAAAAAATGTTCTGATGAAAGGAGCAAGCAGCAGCTGTGATCCCCCCGTGCGGAGCTAGAAATGACAGAGGAGTCACTGAGGACGTGGAGGTCTCTGGGCAGGCTGCCACCAACTCTGCCGGGAGCGAGAACCTAAGCAGCTTTCCAGCGTGAGGGCTAGCGGAGCACCCGGCCATCAGCATTCAGGCACCAGAGACCTCCTCCCTTCTCACATCTCCCCACTCAGCCTCAGTTTCTCCATCTCCCAAATGACAAGCTACAATGCCCCCTCCCTCTACCCAGCCCTTCCGTGCTCCCCACCTCCCTGCTTCGCCCACGCACGGCGGAGAGGATGAGCACAAGACGGGTCTGCAAAATCCTGCCAGGCTCACTGGCATGGAGACGCTATATAAATACCAAGTGTTATCGTACTATTGCCACGGAGGTTTAAATCGGGTGGGGGGCCCTGGGACTACGCTCGCAACACCTCCCCCACATTCTCGGCGCTGGAGATGGGGCTCCAACGGGGAAACTGCTTTCCTCGATCTTTAGCTGCTCAGGAAACTCGTGTATTAGGGCAGCCTCCTTACAGAAACCCTCTAAAAATACCTATCAATGTATATTTAGCTCCGGATACCATCCTCCTACCAGCAGGCTTCAGGCTGGAGCACCCCGCGTGTGCTGCTCGGGAGAAGCCGGGCACCGGCGCTGGCAGCCCCCAGCATTTCCTCTGGCTTTTCTCTTTCCTGTTCCCTCTCCCTTTGTCTGTCCTCTCTCAGTTTGGTCATGCACATCCCCCCAGACCTGCCGCCAAAGACATGGCCATAGCTCCCTTCTCCTCTCCCTGCCAAGTCCTCGGAGTAGATTGCGTCCAGGATAAAGAAGTCCTGCGCAGAGTTAGAATGAATCAGTCCTAATCGAAGCCTTCAGGGGTTCCCCCACTGCCCTCCGGCTAAAGCTCAGGCTCCTGGGCCAGGCCGGCATGGGCGCCTGCAGACCTCCAGGCTCAGGTTTCAGATGCCACCAGCCAACACCCCAGACCTGTCCTGCTTGCTCGCACTCTCGCACCTGCAAGGATTTGGACATAGCATTCCTCCCCCAGAAAAGCTCTTCTTCCTGTCTAAGTCCCACCTGCCCATCTTCAATCCCAATTTAAATGTTACTTCCTTTGGAAAGTTTGCCCTAACCCCCCACAGCTAGGTTGGGTGCCCTTCCTCTTGGTTTTCATGACATGTGGTTCCTGGCGGGGGACACTCAGCCCCATCCCACCCACACCTACCCACACGGAGAACAGTGCCTGGCACATTGTGGGTATTCAACCACGTCTTGTGAAGGAAGGCAATAGGGTGGGGAAAGATCATTGCTGGGGCCCTGGAGGGAGGACCTCAGTAGAACGAAAGAGGAAAAGCCCCAGGCTCAGATGCGCCCATCCATTCTCCAGGGCTTGCATCCAGGTACTCACAGCCAAGGGAATAGTCAAAACAGGTCGTCTCCCACAGCAAGACTGACAAAACTGTTGGCACACCATGTTCTGAGCAGCAACATACATGCATACATATATACGTGCACGTGTGTGAATATATACTATAGTCTTTGGCACACAGAATAACAAATGGCAGCTTTCATTGTACAGCGAACAACAGGTGACACGATCCTGTTGCTTTCTCCTTACCACCCCCTACCTCTAGAAGCCTGGTCTTCACTATTCAGCCCTGACCCTACCCCCACTCCCTCCACCCAGGAAGCAATCCCCAAAAGGTAAAAAACCCTGTAAATAGCCCAAGTGACTGGAACCCTGTACTTCTTACTAACCTAGAGACTGAATTCCCAGCTCTCTGTTCTCTAACAGAGTGATCAGCTGGGACGAGTTGGAGCTACGGGAGAGAGATGTTGTAGATCAAGGTGAAGGGCTGGGAACAGACAGGGAGCCCTGGGCTTCCCTCAGCACTCTCTTTTGTATCCTATAGGTGAGGAGAGATTCTGGGATGAAGCAAGTGATTCAATTCAATTAGCATTTACTAAGTACCTACTGCAATCCAGGCCCTGAGGCAACAGAGAGGAATAGGGTTGAAAGAAGGTCCTCACCCTTACTTTCCTATTCTTAGCCAAGGTTTAGGAGCATCTTTGAGTTCCCATCCTCCTCTATCACTTACCCATCTATTCCAGGTGCTATGATTTATTATAAAGATTAATAGAGAATAATGACTTTGAATAACTTGGAATTTTCTAGGTGGCCTAACAAATGTTTAGAAAGAGCATGTCCTAAATTGTTACCAATACAAGAGATCCCAAGTTATGTAAGGTAATAGTTTGTTAAAGAAATGGCAAATTTCACTGTGTTTTAGGAGAAATGAGACTGCATTAACTTTGTTGTATCTCAGTCTCAGCATTTGCTTGAATATCCCACAATACAGGGCGCCTGGGTGGCTCAGTGGGTTAAAGCCGCTGCCTTCGGCTCAGGTCGTGATCTCAGGGTCCTGGGATCGAGGCCCACATCGGGCTTCCTGCTCAGCGGGGAGCCTGCTTCCTCCTCTCTCTCTCTCTCTGCCTGCCTCTGCCTACTTGTAATCTCTCTCTCTGTGTCAAATGAATAAATAAAATCTTTAAAAAAAAAAAATTCCACAATACAATTTTGTTCAAAAAATAGATAAATGAGTGAATGAATGAACAAGCCTATTAACGAACTCGTGATTCAGCTTTTATACATTAACCCCACAAGAGCTAAGTTACAGGCCTTCTTAATCACAGAACAGGGAGTTTTATTCCAAGCCCACAGAGAGAAGTCTTAGGATGGACAGACGGGACTCTGGTCGTCCTCAGGTCACATGGGGAGCCACAGCTCTGGGTTACGGATATTTGCCAAATCATGCCCCTCCCTGTCCATCCCACATCACATCAAGGGAACAGAAAGAACATGAAATCACACAGATTGCACACAGAAACACGGAGCCTGTGAGGTTGGCACGTGGCTGACGGTGTGGGGAAATGAGTGTGAAGAAGGACCTTGATGCCAAAAGATGTGGGCTCCAGTCCTGGATCAAGTAGCTCCTAGTAAGTCACATACCCTCTCTGAACCTGTTTCTTCGTCTGTAAAATGAGGATGACAAGATCTCATTTGGGGGATTATGAGCATTAGATGAATACAGCATGTATATTAACTTTCTAAACCATGAACTCTCTCAACTTATAGACCTAAGAATACCAAAGGTTGGAAGGTCAGAGGAACAGGCAAAATGGAGTGGCCCAGTCCTCAGCTACCCCTTCCTTAGCAAAGGTCACTGATAGAAGGTCTTTCACCGAACCAGCTGTCTGACACCTCAACACCCCCGCTCTCGCTCCCTCCCCTCATGTCACATACTGAGCGCTGAGAAGTTGTGCAGTCTCAGCCCGAGGTGCTGTGTCACGCTCTGTACACAGGAAGAGAATGCGAGGTGACACCTGGAGCTCCAGTGAGAAGTAGGGGCTGCCAGCAGGGACCGCTGCAGCGAGGGAAATCAGGAAGCCTGGAGAGGGGAATGTCCTAGGCAAAGCACCAGCCCTGGGTCAAAGGGCACAGCGCGACTCCTAGAGCTGTGGTCAAGAAGCAGGTGACCTTGGGCTGACCACGTAAGCTGAGAACTAGATGATTCACATCAAAAGCCTGATCTGCCTGCCTCCCTGGGTTGGTATCATAACATATTTCACTGCTTCTAAGACCCCAAGAGTTGTAAGATGCCCCATGAGTTCCTTCTTAGCCAAGACAGAAAAAAGAATGCTGTCAATTACACAATATCATGTCATCATTGTAAGACACAAGCTGACGCTGACAATGCTTCAGCTTGAGAAATGCACACTGGGAAAGCGCTACAATGTGGTGTGTGAGCACACCGTGTGAACCTCAGACTAAATCTGAGTAGCCGTTCCTGGGGAACCCTCAGCACAAAGTTCAAGAGCACCAAGCCCTTTCCCTGGGCCACACTCATGTGGGAATTAAGGAGAGAGAAAGAAATCAGTAGGTGCAGGAAGAACAGGGTTCCGATGGACAGCGGGGGTCTTTCGCCAAAGTCTGAAGAGCCACTAAGAATGGGAGGCTGGAGGGCTGAGTAGGCAGAGAATAAAGAGGACAAGTGACTTAGCCTAGGAGTCACCACCTGTGCCCATTCATGTGCACCCCGAGACATGCAGGCGAGGACACAGAGGGCCTTCGTGGACATGCTAATGGAAAGACCCTGGTGACTCCTACAAACCTGCTCAAGCCCCATGGCGATCCTTCTGAGAAGCCAGAGCATACAGTTTCCTTCAGTCTTCTCCCATCCTGTCAAAGGTCCAGGTCCTCCACCTCCCCTCACATATACTAGCGGCCAGACCCCACACCAGAACAGCAGAGTTGCCTTTAGAAGCACTTAACCTGTCACAATGCCTCTTAAAATGTGATATCCTAAAGATGTACATTGGAACACTTTTAATAATTAACTATAATGGCCAAAACCAGAAGGCAACCTAGCTGTCAAGTCATGGTAAAAATGGAGAAGTCCACATCTTCCGTGGACATCCACTTAATAAACAGCAGGTCAAGCATTACAGATTTTTACCAAAATATGGAGTAATATGTACTATGCCCATATGATAATGAGAAAAGGCAGCAAAATTATAAGCATTGAAAAGAAAGCTTCCTGAGCATTGAAAGGGCTGAAAGGAAATACCACCAAATAGTTAGGAATTCTACAGTAAACTGTTTTTCTCTTTTGACTTCCCTATATTGTCTTTAATGGAAACATAATGTTTAAAATAAAAATAAATGGATGAGGGGTACCTGGGTGGCTCAGTCAGTTAAGCGTCCAACTATTGATTTCAGCTCAGGTCATGACCTCAGTGTTGTGAAATAGAGCCCCACGTCAGGCTCCATGCCAGCTGTGGAGCCTCCTTAAGTGTCTCTCTCTCCCCCTCTTCTTTGCCCCTCCCCCAATTCTCTAAATAAATAAATGGCAAGATGAGAAATTTCAAATGGCCTCTGACACATATAGAACTCAGCAGGACCAAGAATGCACACTATCTTGACATATAACACACATGCATTGTAATACTTAGTACTTTTCTCCCAGACAGAATCACAATATTTCTAAAGGACTCATATTCTCATTTTGACCTTTCACAATATATAGATATTACTTATTTTAGGGACATTGAAAACATCACCAAGCCATTATCAAAAAGACAAAAGACAACAAGCCTTGGTGAGGATGTGGAGAAAAGGGAACCCTCACACACTGTTGGTGGGAATGTAAACTGGCAGTCACTGTGGAAAATAGTACAGAGGCTCCTTAAAAAATTAAAAATAGATAAATTTTTCATTTATCTATTTACCTATCCAGCAGTCCCACTTCTGAGTATATATCCAAAGGAAGTAAAATTACAAACTTGAAGAGATACTTACACCCCCATGTTCACTGTAGCGTTATTCACATTAGTCCATATAGGAAAACAACCTAAATGTCTATCAGTGGGTGAATGGATAAAGAAATACACACACACACACACACACACACACACACACACACACACACACACAGGAATGTTATTTAGCCTTAAAAAAAAGATGCTGCCATTTGCAAAGACACCGATGAACTTGGAGGGCATTATGCTAAATGAAATAACCCAACCACTGAAAAGAAAACTACTTCATAATCTCATTTATATGCACTCTTAAAAAAAAAATCAAACTCACAGTAACAGAGAAATGAATGGTACTTACTAGGTGTTGGGGATGGGGGAGAAACTGTTAACAGAGTACAAAATATCAGCTACAGAAGAGCACGTCCTGGAGACCAGCATGGTGATAATAATAATGGTGGTAATAATCATGTACCGTACACTTCAAATTTGCAGAGTGGAGCTCAAGTGTTCTCCCCACACACATACGAAACAGGTAACTATGTGAGATGATGGGTATGTTAATTAGCTTGATTGTGGTAATCATTCTGCAGTGTATATCTAAACATCTCAACGCACACCTTAAATATATACAACTTCTGTCAATCATACCTCAATAAAGCTGAAAAAAATAAAACATGAGAAAACATTGCCCAGGTGTGGTGCGTTGCCTATGACCAGGCACTTCTGAAACACTATGTACAAATTATCTCTATAGACTAAACCATGTTTAAAATTCAGTAGAACTTTCTTTTACAAGAGTAACCTTCAGAAAATCCTTTTGTAAGGCCACAGATGTTTTTAAACATCGTCATCTCTATCTATTTATCTGTTCCCTAAACTGAGGGGCAGCCTGCTAATGAGCTCCATTCGAACATTCCAGTCCTTTACACCTTCAACTTCTTCTCTTTCACTTAATCACAATTGGTGTGAAGGTTAGAAGTATGAATATTGTGTGTATTCCACAAGACAATGCGTAGACACGAACATTCCCAAGCTCTTATTTTTCTCAGACTTTATCTGCCTCCGCTCCTCGGTTCCCTGGAAGAAATTTTCTCTTTGTTCCCCTCTCCTTTCGGTCAATCATAATGGTGGCTCCTAGATGCCCCTCCTCACTTTCCTACTGCATTCTCTTCTTTTCCACACAGGTCTGGCAAGCAGCTGGGTGTGGGACTTCCCAAGTCACACCCCTTGCTCCCACAGCCATGCCCACACAGGCCAGGGGCTCCCCCATGAACCCTGGGCCACTACCCTCCCATGCAGGCACCAAAAGCCACCTGACAAACAACAACGAGCAACCAGGAAAGCCCAGAGAGTCATGCCCATTACCGCCAGCCCCGAGGCCCGTCACATACGTGCTGCTAACGGCACTGGATAGGCCCCAATAGAGGCCATATTATATTCATTCTCAAAAAAATGATTTATCAGATATTTAAATGAATCTACTGCCAATAAATATATGCTGCCTATGACACTGCATCAGCAACAATTTAGTATTACTTAAACATTTTAAAGTGACTCAATTTTATACCTCCTATTAATAAATCTGCAAATCATAAAAAATTCTGTGGTCAGGACACGAGTCTCAATTATCAGTTAAGAAAATATCCTTGGGGGGATGGTTCTCCTTCAGCGTTCAAAGAAATACTGCACCTCATGGCATTTTGGGCCCATCTTTTGCAGGGGCCCCTCAGGCTAGGGCAAGTGATGTGCGTCAGTGCAAAGACACTGGGATATGTGTGTCCAGCACTAGGCAAACACCGAATGGAAAAACCAGAAGCAGGAGCAGCCACACCCCGGTTCTGTAACCTCTACAGAATGCCACACGCATCCCCACGGAGTACCCATCACCCCCACACTTGGGTCACCTATGGTCTGGCCCCGTGGAGAGTCTTGTCCTTGAACTTTTTTCTGACCCTACTCCACCCCCCGGCCCCCGGCCCCGGGCTCCTTGCACCAGCTACTTCATGACCACACATGCACATCCCCTCACACCAGAAAGGAGAGACAGGAAGAGGACTCACCCACTGAGGACCACGATGAAGTCCATGACATTCCAGCCATTGCGGAGGTACGAGCCCTTATGGAAGATAAACCCCAGGGCCACAATTTTGATACCAGCTTCAAAGCAAAAGATCCCAATGAAATACGGTTCTGTCTTCTCCTGCGGGATGAGGAGCACAGGTGCCAGTAAGTGTGTGGGGGGGGATGTACTTCGTCAGATGCAGGCAAAAGTCACGCCCGGCCACCCTCTCCACCCTGACTGCTCCTCGCTCCTACAGGACACCTGAGGTTGGCGCTGGGCCAGCCCCAGGTACAGGTGGGAAGTGAGTGCACCCACTGAAGGACTCCAGGAGTGCGCAAGAGCACATAAGCTCACAGGGAGCCAGCTGCCGAAAGGGATGCGTGTGGGGGTCACATTCAGGCTACACTTCTTCCCGGGAGGACAGCTGTTGTTTCTGGCTTCGCCTTGGCGGAGTTGGCTTTTCCACTGCTGGCCTTCACTTACCCTGGAAGCTTAAGCAGGTAATCAGGCTGAAGCCGCTTACCCACACATTTGGATTTTAAGCAATTAGTTTGCCCTCTCTTGGGGGAATACACTCGACACGTGACTCCTTGCTTTAAGGAGAATATGGACATGACACCTACAAAGTTCATCACTGTGAATGCATGTAGGCTTTGAGCACCCTTCGCCCTCTCAGTTCCAAAGTCCCTTAGGCAGGGGAGTGAAGCTAATGGCCCTTGCGCCTGTCCTTTCTTGTAGTCTGGCTACAGCGCAGTGTATCCACAAGTGTTTGTGATGCCCTCAGAACTTCCTGGAGCGGGAGTTAGGTCAGGCCTCTCGTCCTTCTGACAGTGGGGTTTGTTGCCAGCATGTCCCTCAGCAAAGAACAAACTCCTCAATGAACTGTAGGGGAGGGAATGGAGCAGGAGGCCAGGTGATGAAGCAAAGGAGAAGGGAACCAGTGGGGAAGAGAAAGGACCGGGGGAAAGATGAGAAGGAAGGAGGCACATACCAGTCTGCGGGACATCGGGGTCTTGTCATCCTCAGGAAGATGCTGCTCCAGGGCCAAGACAATGCAGTTGGCAATGATGGTGGCCAAAATCATGTACTCAAACGGCGTAGGAAAGATGAAGTTAAGGAACAGATTCACCCAGGAGAGAGGGATGCAGCCTCCCTCAGAAATACACAAACTACATCAAAACCCGTAGGATGTTCGTGTGGTCTGCACCATCTCTGTTAGCAAGCAGGCGGCGGGGCAGCGGATGACCCTTCGCGTGGGAAAATATAACCACTTCTGATTGGGCTCTAAGCCCCAAGCGCCTTCTCCAACAGAAGGAGGAAGGCAGCCAATAAATAATACAGTTAGACATCTGGCTGACACTCCAGCTACTTAGGGGATTCAAAGGCACAGCCGGGGATTAAGCAGGGCTGGAAACGGAGACGGAAAGAAGGAAGAGACACGGATGCAGTGGCAGGCTCCCGCTCGTCCCCGGCTTCAGCCACGGCGCTGGACGTCGATGCTTCAGCAAGGATCCAGCTGTGGCTGTCTGTTGCTGCCTCTGGAAATCACATCTGGGCCTCCTCTTCTAGAACCTCTGCTCAACTGAGTAGAAGAGTCTTTGGAGAAAGAACAATTCTCTCCATGTGAGCTCTCTTCTGTTTCAATACCCAATTCAGAAAAATACTTAATGCAGTCAGGAGAAGCTTGCTTTGGCCCACCTTGTTTCTCCTAAGCGTCTAACAGATAGAAAACAGGGATGCATCATGAGTCTGAGTCCAGGACAGCAAAGTTGGGGCACCTAAGAACCAAACTACAAGTGAATGGATGATGAAGTCAGGCTTTTTCCTGTTGCATTTCTCTGCAGATCGATGGGGGGGGGGGCTCCCTGAGCCTTTCTGAACAACAGGACTATGATTCAAGTGCCTGCATCCAGACTCCTGGGTGTGCCACGAGCCCAGGAGGGGGGACAGTTCCCAGTGAGAGAGGGAATCACCAGTTTCCGGAGTCAAGTCATTCTGCGTGCTGGGTTTCATTCTGTGACTATTGTTGTGACAAAAACAAGTGAGCTGTCACCACAGGTCTTGCCAAGCAACCTATGCTCTGGCGGATTCTGGCATCCGGGCGGGAGAAAAGAGTAGAGCTGGCCAAATGGAGGGAAGACAAGGGACTGTCCTCCTTGCCCCTCGCCCCATATCCAGGCCTGCTGTGTAGCACGTAGGGCCTAGAGCTTTCCCTAGGGAAGACAGATCATAATCGGGCCCCGGGTGCTTCCGCGTCCCAGTGCCCAGCAGTGGCCAGCAGGCATTCAGGGCATCTGTGAGGAAGAGCCAGGCACAGAGCTCCTCCTGGCAGAGGTGGCCTGTGGAAGGAGATTCCAGCCGCCCCTCCATTGCTCCATTCCCCAGTGCTGGAATGGGAGGCTGCGGCGGGGGAGGCAGGAGGCTGCATCTGAGCTTCAAGACCTCGTCGCTAGCACTCAGCAGTGCCCGGCGCTGTCTCCTCCCCGCCACTGAGCACCGAGTCACCACGCTCTCTCCCTCCCACACAGCCTCAGCGATCACCCAGGACCCACACACTAGGGATGGCTCTGCTGGCTTCTGCTGCTCTGGGGCCCTGCCACCGGATCCGAAGACTGGGTGGGCTCCGAGGACTTCAGAGCCAGCCCCCTGCCTCCACACCCCACTGTGCCTGTCAACCCCCAGTCTGGGGAGAAGCTACCCACACGCCTTGCCATTCCTCCTCCCACAGTCTCTCTCGGTACCGAACTCGGCCCCTGAGCGCTAAACATGTCAGCGGACACACTCCACAGACGCCCACCTTCTTGGGACCAGCCCCCCCCCACCCCGCCACAACACACGCAGGGCCACCAGTGCCCACTGATCACAGGGGCACTGTCCTCCCTCCCATCATGGGCTCTGACCCAGAGCTCTGGCCAAGTGTAGAGGGACCAGGGACCACAGCAGGACCTAGTGTCCCATAAGTCTTCTGAAAAGGCCTGGCCTCCTGGGCCAGGTTCAGACACCCAGAATCCCCCAGACCCAAGTTGTTAACATGAAGATGGGAGCAAGGCAGAAGTGGTGGCCCAGGCACGCAGGCCTTTTCCTGACTGCATGCCGGCCAGCCGCGGACAAAGGTCAGCAGAAGTGGAGGGCACTTAGGCCAGTGTTGCGAAAATGAAGGCCACGGGATACTAGTGCTACGGGAATTTGCAATCAGATCAATGAGGGAAAGCTGGAATTCAGAAGAGTGCGCACGTTTCCCCCCCAGCAGGACTTCCTGGAGCCTTTGGTACTATTGTCAACAGTGTCCACCACCTCCCCCCCAAAGGAAGTGGGAATGGTATACATCCTTCCTTTTTTTTTTTTTTTTAAGAATTTTTACTTATTTGAAAGAGTGAGAGCACGAGAGTGGGGTGAGGGGCAGAGGGAGAAGCAGACTCCCCGCTGAGCAGGGAGTCTGATGTGGGACTCAATCCCAGGACCCTGGAATCATGACCTGAGCCGAAGGCAGACACTTAACAGATTGAGCCACCCAGGCGCCCTGCTACGCAGCATTCTTTAACTCACTTCACCACATCATCCTTTTATTGGAACACCTCTCCTGGGAATGGTCTCAGGGGAATATATTTGGGAAGCTCTGGTCCAAAGGGCAGATGTCACCGCCAGTCCCCGGGTGTGAGGAGGAGGGCGGCTGCTCTGGCAGGAAGGAAACTGGTGCCCCTGCCACCTCTTGCCTCATCCTAGTCCCAGTGAAACCATTCACAACGTCTGGGGCTCAGTTGCCCTTGGCCCTGGCGGGCAACGCCCCAAGTTCAGAGAAGCTGCTCAGCAGGTCCAAGGAGCCCAGCAGATGACCTGGGAAGCGGGACTGGGGAATGGCAGACATCATGAGCTCTCAAGGGTCAGCTTGGGTTCTGGGATTGCTTTCTGGGGTTCAGGCTTCTACCCCCGAAAACCTCCAGGTGACTTCAAAGTTAATGAGCTCTTAGGTGCTGAGTTGCAGGCATGATGGGTCACGGTGGCCGTATGCCCCCCAGGGCTCTCTACCCCACAACACTCAGTGACCCCCACTCCCTGCTTCCACGTCTGCACCTGCATTTCCCTGGCCGGCCAGCATACACCTCAGCATACAACTCCCCGCGAGGACCTGTCAGCTCACCTACTCGACAATGTCCAGGTGCGGATACTTGAGGCTTCTCTGTGACCACAGGACTAGCTTCGGTAAGGTGTGGCCATCACCGCTGCCAGGTGCTCAGGGTGGGAGCGAGGCTCTTGGCCCCAGAGGCTAATGACCCAAACTTCCTGTGACTGACCAGACATCTCACTGGCTGAGAATTCATGAGGTCTCAGCGAATGGCACTGCCTAAAGCTCTGGAGGCTTCCATCAAAAAGTGAGGGTTTGGTAATTGATAGGTTTTGAGAAGACCCCTTTGCCACGCTCTCCCCAACCCAAATACTCTGCCTACGTTCTGACGTCTAAGGACTGAGGCAGAGTAACAATCCTCTGGCTTGAAGTGTGGAAACTGGTTAAATGCACATATTCTTGGGAGGGATGTCTGTTTAGACCTTACGGCTCATCTCGACCTCAGGATGAATTCAGGTTTGGGGCAACTAAGGTTCTGCTGCAGAAGCAGAGATGAGACTATGGGAATCCCGTGGATCTGTGGACGAGGCGACAGAAAGGATGGTGACTGGGTAATCTTGGCAGAGAACAACCAGTTCTCTGGGGGCCCAGCCACTCTCCCTTCCAGCTCTTTCCATCCCCTCCCCCTTTCTCTCTGAATAAAGCATAAGGAATGGGCACCTACACCTTGGCTCTCTAGCCTCCACCAGCAATGGGCTTTCTCCTCTTTTCTGGTCCTGTGTTCAGAGCATGCTAGAAGACCGCCTCGTCTGGGAAGGTTTCTCCCTGTGCCCCATAGCTCTTCATATTGTACAATTTTATCATCTTTCCTCATATTTGTCTCCCCAAGAAACCACAGCTTGAAAGCAAGGACATGTTCTTGTTCATCTCCCCCAATGGCAGTGCTTACAGAGCCCCTGGTACACAATAGGAGCTGACTCAATGCTCAATGCAGGCATGAATGAATGGGAGGCACCCCCGGGAGCTGCAGCACTCGCGCTGGCTCAGGCCTGGGCTCCTGCTCACCCCCACCCTTGGGAGCTGACTCAGAGGCACCACTCCCATTTCTTCTCATCTACCCTCATAACTTCAAGCCAAATAAGCTTGGCTCTAAAGCTTTGGCTCTGCTCTATCTCCCAAGGCAAGAGCCCGGACTGCAAATAATGGCCCATAGGCCAAGGGAATGCACCTTTGACCTGGAAAGGTCAAAGGAAGCTCCATGTTGCCAAGACCTCAAAGTACAAGGCCCTTCATGAGACGGTAACAGAAGACTGTCCAAGACTCTGATGCCTTCCGCCCAGGAATTCAGCGACTCCCATCACATTCTGTGCTTGACCTCAAACGCATTTTGGAAAACCGTATCTCTCCCTGCTATGCAGACTGCTGTTGGAGATCTTGAATAAATGGAGCTAAGAGGGCAGTTAGGTGGAAGCCTGAGGGCAGCAGCTTTGCCTGTCTTTTTCACCTCCGGACCCCTTGTGTCCAATGCATGGTAGGCACCCAATAATCGTCTCCNGGCAGTTAGGTGGAAGCCTGAGGGCAGCAGCTTTGCCTGTCTTTTTCACCTCCGGACCCCTTATGTCCAATGCATGGTAGGCACCCAATAATCGTCTCCTAATTAATTAATTAATCAATCGATAAGTGAATTGCATAGAGAAGCC
The DNA here is from genome assembly GCA_002007465.1 of Ailurus styani. Lineage (NCBI taxonomy): Eukaryota > Metazoa > Chordata > Mammalia > Carnivora > Ailuridae > Ailurus > Ailurus styani. The sequence goes on along the minus strand of LNAC01000442.1, from coordinate 808,261 downwards.
AGAGTCAGAGGTATCCTTGCAAAGGTATCGCCTACTTTCTCCACACTGTGTACCCACTTGAACTTTTTGTACTATAGTCTGTGTATACACATTAGCTATTCAAAAATAGAAACCAGCATGCATAGAGGATCCCTTTAATGTAAAAAAGATTTTTGAAAAAGGAGCAAAGGAAAAAAATCTGTCATGCTAGAAGGATAATGAGTTTTCTTGGGGTAGTAGTGTTATTTCCACTTTCTTCTTTACCCCTTTATGCATTGTCTTGAGTGTTATAATGAGTATGCATTAATTTATAATTATAAAATCAATTAAAGATATATGTATTTCGAAAAAACACAAGCCAACACAATAAAACCATCCTAACCTGAGGGTCATGGAAATCAGTACAAGGTTTCTGAGAGGATCTAATGCGGGAGAACAAAGGGACCGGACCCAAGGAAGAAATGGCCGTGAAAGTGCTTTGAAACCTGCCAAGACGCCTCCTATCCCATATCTTTCTCACTATCTGTTCACCAGGGGCCTCATTTCATTCACTTTCCTGGCAATCTCCCCAAACACCCCTTCACTCCTCTCTCCCTCTGAGCCCATTAATGAGGACCTGTGTCGCTCCATCTCTCCCCTTCCCGTCTAGCAGCTTCAAGACAATCATTAGGGAAATGACAAAAATAGGTTCGCTTATTGATTTATCTCCTTTACCCGATGCTCCTTCCTTCCAACGGTTGACTTGTTTCCTTAGCAACACAGCTAATTTGAGCAGCACTACTTGGCCTGCATACCTGCCATTTGTTCATTTCCTTCCTGAGGCACAGAAAGCCAGGGCGAGGAAGAGGGATGCCCTATAGGCCACAGTTGTGGTGCTACCAGAGTCCTGGGGACCCAGCCTGGGACAGGAGCCCTCCTTCAGCCCAGACCACAGGAGCCTCACCTGCCAGCACCTCTCGGGGTAGGTCTGCAGGCACAGGACTGGGAGAGACTTAGGGCTCTAGCAGCACACTTGGAATCCTCCAGGGGAAACCTGCATCTTCACCACCACCAGGATGCTGATCCTAGATCCACGGGGATGCTGATCCTAGATCCACGGGGATGCTGATCCTAGATCCACTGGGATGCTGATCCTAGATCCATGGGGATGCTGATCCTAGATCCCCTCTGCTCTCAGCTATGTCCTCTCAGAGCTGTGACATCAGAGCACACTAAGGAGACTGAATGTACTCAGAGAGGCTGAGAGGCCACCAGGGACAGAATGCTCTCCCTGACTCCAGGCCTAACGGCAAATGCACTTTTGTGGGGAGCAGCCTGTGGCCACTCATGCACTTCTTCAAAACTCCTGGGGGAGTCAAGAATAGCCCACAGTCTCAGGGAAGGCTTGCTCCAGCTTCCTTTACCCATTTTCACCCCTCGCCCCCAGCCCAGAACGCTCTCCCTGCAAGATCTATCTCCCTTCCCTCCCTTCCATCCCAGCTGCCTGTTTTCGGAGGTTTAATTCTTTTTTTTTTTTTTTTTTTTTTNTTTTTTTTTTTTTTTTTTTTTTTTTTTTTATTTGACAGAGAGAGACACAGCGAGAAAGGTAACACAAGCGGGGGAGTGGGAGAGGAAGAAGCAGGCTCCCTGCCAAGCAGGGAGCCCAACGTGGGGCTTGATCCCAGGACCCTGGCATCTGACCTGAGTTGAAGGCAGAGGCTCAACCCACTGAGCCACCCAGGTGCCCCTGGAGGTCTAATTCTAAGAGATGAAAGAGTCCTCAGAAGATGGCCTGGGCCAGTCTAACAAATGGAATGTTAACTCAAAGACAGTCAGAGGGAAGGGGCCCTGCCTAATCTGTGATTCCCTCGAGCACTATACCAGAAAGACATTTTAAATATGAATGATAATGAAATACAGTATACAGCTATCCAAGTCTTTCACACTACTTTCTTTCTATGAGAAGAACCAGAATCCTCCTGAAAACCTGCAATGCAATGGAGAAAAGTAAATTGGTAATGGGAAAACAGAGCCAGGGTTCCCACTGCAAAATCTGCCCCAACATGGTGCTCAAGGCAGGGGAAAGCACCGCCATCCATTCCTGCAGAGTCAAAGACCAAATACAGAAGGGTCAAAGTCTAAAATGACCCACGAATATAAAGTCCTTTGAAAACCAGTAAGTTGCTACACAATTGCACAGTCATTTTTACTATTCTACTAAGTCACTCTTTAAGTATCTGTTGTGACTCTAAGCTTTGAGATAAGAAACAGTTCGTGGTCACAGCCTCTGGGAGTGGGCTGGCTCGCTGCAGCCAGGAGCTGACACTGAAAAGACCCACTGCAATAAAGGATTTGAAAAAAAAAAATTATGGTAATGGGCCTCTGGGAAGAGAGCAAAGACATTTGGCCCAGAACCTCCCGGGAATATGGAAAGCACATCCAAACACCAGTCCCCAGAGGAGGATTTATGAAGCTGATGGCTCTGATGCAATCTCTCCCAGTGATTAGAAGGGGCATTAATCACACCCAAGGCCAGGGCTAAGAACAGGAGGGATTGAACCATCACAGAAGTCCGGCTCCAGCTCCTAAAGACCCTGATGGAAATGCAGTGAGATCATGCTGGTGAGATCACATCCCCCTCGCCTGGGCTGCTGAGAACGACACTTCTGTCCTGAAGGGATCAGTAACATTATGAGACAGACCTTGTGCCTCAAACCCAGACGTGGCCCAAGCCACCACTCTCATTTCCACAATGTGTCTGCACCCTTCCTCACCTTCCTCACCCTCCCTAGGGGCTGATATTCTCACAGGAATAGCTGTCTCCTGGCCTGTCCACACAGGCCATGTGTGCAGGCCTTCAACCCTTCGACCCTTCAGACCGCAAAGAGAATTAAACCCCACCCTGGCAAAGCAGGCCTGCGGCTGGCTCTCCTTCCTGGAAAGAAGCCTCACTTTTTGCCCAGATCATGGTTTGAAGTGAGAACAAGTATGAGATAAAAAGATGGAGATCCAAGGGGGCCCCCTAATGCCTCTCAGCCTGCCTTCTCCACCCCACCCCAACTGGCCCAGGAGAAAGGCCAGGTTAAGAGCTAAGCTGCGGCCCAAGGACCTTGGCTCAAAGGCTAACCTGCTCCTGGATGGGCTCCTTCCGCATTCTTTGCACTTGCTCCTGTGTCTGATGCAGAAGGGCAGTGTAGCCCAAAGACCAATCCAGAAAAGGGAATAGACAGAAGGATTGTATTCCTTGGGGTTCTGAGGGACTACAGATGAATTTTTCCATTTCCTGAAAAACAATGTTAATCATCTAACTTATCAATGCCCGAGCCACCGTCCTATCTGGAGCAAGTCCCACCTTCAATTCCATTTCCTTCTTTTGTCTCAGTTCCTCAACTTTAGGTTTCCGGCCTCCATCCTGGGCTGATCAATAGAGGGTGACCCACACATGGCCACCCAAGGGCAGGAGGGCTCTTAGCCTGCGCTTCTCCATGTGACAGTGAGCAGTGCAAAGGGTGCAAATCTGGAAACTCACACAGCATCTCCTCCTCCCTTCCTGCCCCCATGACAGAAGAAATGCAGTTAACAAGCAGAAGGATGCAGGAGAAGGCTCTGAGGACTTCACAATGTCCCACTTTACTAGCTCATCGCTCTCTTTGTCACATTTTTTCTTGCCACCCAACTTTGTCTTAAAAAAAAAAAAATCAGATTGAAAAGCCAAACCCCTTTTCTTTTTTTAAAACAAAACAAAACAAAAATGTATCATGTGACTTCCAGCCTTAACATCAGTTTTTTAACTTTGGTTTCCATGGTGGTGGGATGCAACCTACCATCACCATGACAACAGCTGCTTCGGTTCAAATTCACCATCTGACAGGCAGTCCTGAGCACACACACACACACCTCTCCCATTTTCTCTCTCTCACTCTCTGTCAAGATGGGAATGCCATTACACCTACTCCTAAACACTTAAATCCTAATGAATGAAAGACAAAGAAAGCAATATTGCGAATATAGCAAAGAGACAGAGACCTTCCCCCCCCCACCAGCCCCTAAAATGCTCTCTCTTGCTGGTACAGTCTCACTGCTCTCCTATGGAGGTCAATGGACTCAATTACTTAACCAAAAAACGTCCCTAGCATCACCCTTTTCATGTTGGATGTGAAGGAAGCCACACTGAACCCTCCACTGTTTTTTGACAAAAAAACTCTCATCTGACTCCCATATCCCTGACTCCATATAAAATGACTGAAAGGAAGTTCATGGTATTGCTAATTTGGTTAACTAATACTGAGCTCAGCTCCAGACTCATCTGGGCCCCCATTCTAAGAGAATAGGGAGTGACAGTTCTGAGGAATTAAGACAGCACCGGCTTTCCTCCTCCTTTTGCCTGAGTTTCAGTCAGGTGGATACATCTTCACAAATCCACTCGCTATGTGTCTAACTAAATCCTGGACTCAAAACACTGTCATTCAACACCCAGTTTTGGTGATCAGGGGACAGATGATTGAACGCTACAGAAAAGGGAAGAAAGGAACAGGGAATATTAAAGCCTCTGGAAGAAAACAAAACAGCAGTGGGAAAATTACCTGTTTCAGAAACCAGAATCTGTGTTTTGATGATACTCTGACAAATTCGAGCCCATCAAGAGTTCTGGCAACAGCGTACATCCTAGGAGAAGAAGAATGTGGGCTGCAACCAGCAACCACACCCCAAACTATCCTCTAACTTCACATCCACACTTGCTTCACGGGGTGACAGATAATAGCTGAAGGTACAAAGAAAATGAAAAGCCTTTTATAAAAGAGTCCACTGATCATCTGTGACAGAATTTTGGTTTTCCTCTGAAAACCCAGCACCTATACCCCAGTACCCACTGAGCTTCCAAACCACATGAGAAAATGTTAAAGGCACTAAGGATACACAGCTTGAGAAGGGAAGGTTGGAGGGAGACGTCATAGCCATTTTCAAATATCTGAAGGACTAGCTTATAATGGGGGCTTAGACATTGTCTACATTATTCTGGAGTCTAAGACCAAGACCAAAGGGTAGAATACCCACCCAAAGGCAGATCTGAGGGAATACGGTAGAGAAGCTTCACTCTTCCATAAGGGAATGGATGATTTCATTAAGTAGTAAACTGAAGGTTATGCTAACAAGTATTTAACAACCAGTCTCTCTAAAGGATGAGATGCCCTGGTGTATAGCATTTGCCAATTTCTGGAGCATAAATACACTTTCCATAACTAATTTCGAGCTCCCAATTTGACATCAATGCACATGGGGTTGCAAAGATACACACAAAGAGCACTCAAGAGTTGGGGCTGGCCAGTTCCCATCCACCACTTACTGTAAGTCAAGACTATCGAGGTGGAGATTCCTGTATTTGATAGTAGTCAAGCTGGATCAACACTTATTGCTAACAAGGGGTTAACTAATAGGTAGGAAGCAAGGTCAATGAATCTTCAGTCACTTGCTCAAGGGCCTCCTGGGTCAGCATGACTCACTCTCGTCCTCAGCCTCAAGTTGCCCACTTCGCTAGACCTGGGTTCGTGAAGTCTGGAGCATCAGCCTTACCACAGAAGGCGGTACCTGTGCAGCTGGATATGGGCCAGAAGCGGCACGGCTGAACAGCTTGCCACTGCCACGAATCATAACAATTAATCACCCCATTCTCTCAGGCTGAAGTCTGGGGTACCCACGGGTTCCTGCTATCTCACCATGGCCTGCAAAAGAACTGAGAGGAACCAGCCAACACACACGATGAAAGCATTCCACACACAGAATGACCTGGGAACCTTTTAAAAATTAAGGATATGGGTATCCTATCTCTAGAAATTCTGATTTGTCTCAGATGCCATCTGGGCATCAGCATTTCTAGAAGCTCCCATGCTGATTCTAATGAGCAACCAGGGTAAAAAACACTGCTGTAGATGCTGGAGGCCATGAAACCTAATGGTATCCTCAACACAGGTGAGATAACAACAGGAGAAACTAGACTCTGAGGAGCTCCGTGGTAAGAACCAGAAGGTGCCTCAGAGTTCTACTAACTGATCCATTACATTACTTTTACAGATGTAGATACTGAGACCCGAGGTGCAAGAAGACTTTTCCAGAGCCAGGACTAGAAACCTCTCTGGATTTATAGCCCCACACCCTGAAAAGCTTAGGAATCTATTATCAGAACAATCAAATAAAACTCCCTGGTTTCTTGACTTGGAATGAGGGTTCTAAAAGGAAGGGATCTTTTTTATTTGAGTTTACTTCCTCCATCTGCAGACTACTCAATTGTTCTCAAGAGCACATTTCTTAAGGTAGAGTCTCGATGGTTTACCTTTCCTAAGTCCACTTAAGAGTCCAGAAAACATTCTGAGATGAGTGCTTGCCAGAGCTCCCATATGCCGAGACATGGTCTTGGTTTTACACTGGGGAGAAGTCCACTGCCTACTGAGAAGAGTACTATCAATTCATACAACAACTCATAAAGGATTCTCTTTGGCAACATTTTTGGGAAAGGAGGACATTAACCATTGTTCTGAATCATCATTTCTTATTCTCATTGGATCAGTGCTGGTTGGCCTCTTTGGAATTAACCTTCTCTTATCCGTTCTTACTCCTTAATTAAGTCCTTTCTTATTCATCACAATCCCTACATCCAGCCTCCTATGCCCCAACCCAAGACAAACACTAAAACACATACTTACTAATAAAAGGATAAGAAGGCCCCAGGAAAGGATGAAGGATCTGGAAGGAAGATGACTGAGCAGAGGAAGGGAACTGAGCAAACAAAGGAGGAAATGTGATCAAAGGAACCCTGGATATAAGGGTCAGGAGCCCTGGGTTCTAGCCTCCTCATTGTCACCTGTTAAAAGTTTCTCTTAGGTCACTGTTACTCCAATAAACTATGATTCTGTGGTGCTAATAGGCAATATGATGGGAAAAGAGTAAAGGATAAAGGAGGAGTATCCATTACAATTGAGAGAATACATTTTTGATGACGCCACTAATGAGGACATCCAACAATAATATCCAAAATGGAAATCCTGGCACACCTAGGAATACCTTGAAAGTGTCCAAAGCCGATGGAAACGTCTCTTAATTTTCAAGAATAGAAGCTCCATGACAAGCTGAGTTGGCCTAAAACTTCACTAAAAGTTAGTTAATAAAAAGTTAGAATCCTCATAATGGTGGCCTGGGGGTGAACATAAAGCTGCTTTTCCATAAACCTACACTCTCTGTAAGAGTCTAAGAGTGTTTTCCACAGCCTCCCTGTCCCCCCAACTCCCATTTCCTTAAAAATCTGCAAAGGCAGAAGCATTCAGTAAGATGAAAGTTCAAGAAGGAGTCGTTAGAGTTGACTCCTTCACACAATAACTTACAACAATGGGCATCCCAGAAGAGAGTAGACTTCTTTGAGGGCTGGAAAAAAGAAAACAGACTTTACATGCTAATATTGAAAGGAGAGGAAGAACTGGCATTTCCTAAACAAAAGTCCTCTACAAAGCGATGAAGAAGTACAGCAGTGGAGTTTCTGGTGAAGGGAAAACAAAACAGCAAAATTCCCTAATTGCAACAGAAGCTTGCGTTCCAGTGATATAGGGCAAGATGTCTCAGATCCATTTAATGATGATGGGTAAGAGATCTTTGGTCTTCTCCCATCCTTTACTCTTCCATGGTTTTATCTTCATATACCCAGTGGGTGAACAGATATAGGCAAGCAGTTCACAGTCGTCCTAAAAAACTGCTCTATTAGGGAAGAGTGCGTGCCAGTGTCTGGTCTGACCTGAGGCAGTGTGCTACAATGGAAAGAGAGCAGTCAATGGAATCAGTGAGATCACAGCTACCTGTGACCTTGGGCTAATCATCTGTAACATGAGAACAACAACGTCCACTTCACATGGAACTAAATGACAGCTGTCTCTAAAACACACACAGAGTATCACACAACAGGCGTTTGTTAAAGGCACACTGAGGAACGGACGACACTCCAGGCCTGGATCATGGTCCCCATGGAATGCTGGTAAAATTATTCGACAAAAATATATGAAGGTAAGAGAAAATGAAAATGATAACTGTTATGACTGTGCAGGATTGTTCTGAACCCAGCCTCTTTCACAGAAGAAGTGTGGAGAGCTGTTGGGACAATTCTCATTTGCCTCGCTCTTCTGAGCCTGTCTGCTGATATTTGTAACAGACAAGAGCTCAGACTTTTTGAGCCTATGCATTCAGGGGTGGGCATCTGTTACTCTCTCATCATCACCAGGCAAAGAGGTTACCCAGAAAATATGTTACATCCTCATCTTGGGTCGGGGGTAATTGTGATCCCCAAAATGAATAAATATATACATACATGACTCTCTCTGAGTAGGGAGTGCTATTTTTCCATAAGGCTCAGATCCTCTGAATTTAGATGGGCCCATATTCCCCGGACCTGCCCCTGCCTTGTGTTACCACATCCACCCACCCGGCCCACCTCCAGACAAGCCCACGCCCTTCAACTGCTCCTCATATTGACAGATCAGGAGAACACATGCATCCTTGTACATCCATATGGCTCAGTTATTTCATAAACTCAAATTCCCATGCAAATACAATCCAAAGTTAGCAGAAAGAAGAGGCAATTCCTTTAACATTTTTTAAATTTCTTTTAAATCTTCTACCTGGTTTCCAGAAGCCAAGCGGTACATCCTAGTTCCCCATTCACCTCCACACCAGTATCCAGTGCCCTCAGGGAAAATGTCCCCCAGGATCCTGGTCAGGTGACCTTCATCAAGCTCACTTAGGCAAACGTGCAAGGGCTCGAACCCATAGAAGTTCCCCCTTCCTCCCACATCCCTCTAACACTTTCAGAAGCTTCTTCCACAGTCAGTGGAGTCCAATCCCGACTCCCTTCTCTGACAGAACAGAGATGCAGACCCAGAATACCTAGAAATACAAACAGATGAGGAGTAATTCACCAGAAGGCCAAACACCCCTGAGAAGGAAATCTGCTCAGAGGCCACGCTTGGACTCTAGGATGGATCCTTCCACATGCCATCAATCAAGCCATCTGAAACCTGTGACTACCATTTTTATACAAACAAAACCAAAATCTACTGTGTTTTGTTTAAGCCTGAGAGTTCTGAATATCTGATCTGCTTTTATGAAAAGCTTGCTGGGAAAATTCCACATCTTACTGCTCCTGAAGATATCTTTTCTGGGTTATAAATCCAGATGTGTCCTTAGGAATAGTATCAGTGTAAAATCGATATTAGGAACACGCAAAGAAAGACAGGTTTTGATGTAGATATTTTAAAAACTTATCTTACAAAAAAGTAAACTCAGTAACTTTGAGATGGGGAAAAAAGGCTCCTGGGAAGACCAGCTAGCTACAGTGGTTGAGAGACTGGGCTCTGAGCCAGGCTTCCAGCTCTCACTTGCTGTGTAAGTGGGCAAGTGAGTTAACCTCTCCACACCTTAATCCCCCAACTGTGCGGTGTGGAAAACAAGAATGCGTGTCTCTGTAGAACTGCCACAAGGAATCAATGCAATAATATGTGAGATAAATTTAGCACGGTAACCTGGTACCTCATAAATAATAAATATTAGATATCCCACATTAATGTTAGTACTAACATATATCATGTTTACAAAGGGCTATCATACACATTAGTTTTGCAAGATAGGCAAGTAGAGAATGTGATTTGCCCCTCACACCTGAATCCCTGAGGCTCACGGAGGTTGCAAAACCAACTCGAGGTCACGTGAATGTTACGCGCAGTGCTCAGGCTGAAACCTGACAAGAGTCAGAAGAAAGGAAATGGTATTATTAGAAGGAAACTTCATTGCAGAGGTTTAATATTGATTCACCCAGAGTTAACCAGATACTAATAATGAAGCTGTAGTCACAGCTTACTATGTGCCAAATACTGTCCTAACATTTAACATGCGCTATCCCACCTGATCTTCTCAAAAACCCGATTCCTGTTTCCATTTTATGCTTGAGGAATCTGAAGCACAGCAAGGTTGAGTCGCTTCCCTGAGGCACACAGCTAGGAGGTAGTGGAAATGGTACCAAGATCTGAATCCAAATGCCAGTTCTGAACCGTGACACTCTAAAGCTTCCAAGCCAGAGACTGGTACATCCTAACAGTAAGGTGAAGTTTTCACCAGCTGGGCACTGGACTAGATGATGTCTAATATCCCTCCAACTGCCGAGATTCTAGGCTTCGACACTTCTATTTTCTAGTAAAGAAATAGTGTCTAAGTGAGTCTCTGAAAACGATATTGAGTGTGGACTTTGGAGAAAGTAGAACACTATATCCTAGCCTAAAATAGACATGAAATAGTCATAAAAGCATGTATTGATTCAGCAAAGCATGTGACAAGAATATCTTGCACAAAATTCTTACTGAATAAAGAAATATAAGCTGGCTAAAGAATAGTGCAGAAAATTCGAGAAAAGCTGAACAGTCAATGAGCACTAACCAATGCACTAATGATAAGCAGAAGGGAGGTCCCCAATTCTTACCATATTTATATCAGTTACTCCAATGAAAGTATAAAGCACGTGCTTATCCAGCTGATGTAGAGCTCTGGGTAGAGATCTCACTCATTAAAGAGCAGAGGCTGAAGACAACGTGTAGCAGAAATCACTTAAATTTTGGAGTCAGACCACTGGGGTTCAAATTCACTAGTGGTGACCTTGGGCAAGTGATTTAATTTTCTATAGCCTCAGTTTTTCTGTATTTAAAATATGGATAATAGTTATCTCACTGGATTGTGCTTTTGTTTAAATGCAAAGAGTCTTGGCGCACCTAGGTGGCTCAGTCGGTTGTGTGTCCAACTCTTGATTTGGGTTCAGGTTATGATCTCAGGGTCGTGAGATTGAGCTCAGCATTGGTCTCTGTACTGAACATGCAGCCTGCTTTGTATTCTCTCTCTCTCTCCCTCTCCCATACCTCCCTCCCTGCTCCTGCACATGTGTGGACACTCTCTCTCCCAGCTAGCTAACTAGCTAGATAGATAAATGCAGAGTCTGAAGTTTGATGAATACTCACTGAATGTTAGTTCCCTGGCCCCACTTGTAAAGGATCTCTATAAGAAGGACTGTTACACCAAAAGAAGATAAAATGTACTTGAAATAAATATGAAGTCCTGAATTTATTTTTTTTAAGATTTTATTTATTTATTTGAGAGAGAGAGAGAGAGAGAGAGAGAGAGAGCGTGAGAGGGGAGAAAGTCAGAGGGAGAAGCAGACTCCCCACGGAGCTGGGAGCCCGATGTGGGACTCGATCCTCGGACTCCAGGATCATGACCTGAGCTGAAGGCAGTCGCTTAACCAACTGAGCCACCCAGGCGCCCTGAAGTCCTGAATTTAGACTCAAAAATAAAATTGAGAATGGAGTGAGATAAAACTAATTCTGTCACAAATTCATATAAAAGTTCCAGGGTTTATTGCTGACTGCAAGTGACCTCAAGTCAAGTCCGAAGTACAATGCCATTTCTTTAAAAAGAAAAAAAAATTTAAAAATTTAAGTTAAACAAATGTGCCAATGTTAATAAGCACTGATCTGTGTTCTAGTAATTTAAAAACTAATAGATACTGTCCACTCCCTTCCAGGGATTTTAAACCAATACTAAAGCTATGTGGTAAGTGTTACATTAAAGAAATAAACCAGGTGCCCTATGGGAGTACAGGGGAGGTAATTGATCTTAATCTGCCAAGAGAAATCAAGGAAGTCTTCATAGAGGAAGTGACTGTTGAATACAGTCTTAAAGCGGAGGGGACATTCCAAGTACTAGGAGCAGTAAGTGCACAGGCAGGGAGGCCTAGGAGAAGCTGGTGCCATCAAACATTAGCAACCCATTAGAACAACTGAAAAGAAGGTGATTACATTTGCCACCATGTGTAGAGCAGAGCATAGGAAGCCCTGCACACCAAGGTAGAGAAAACTTGCCCAGTCATAAAGCAAACAAAAAACGGAGTTTTTTTGGAAACTCTCTTGTAAATCTTGATGGCTCATTTTCAATGACAGCCTACAGACACAAGCACACACCGTCAGATGTAATACCAGCTTACAAGCTGGAGAACTTGCCCAGTGAATCCAAAGTTTGCTGAGTTATCAATCCTTTAAAAAAATATATGACTTTGTTCTAATCACCTCCTGACAGTATGACAATTGTCCAGAATTCATCTCCAGGTCCTAGAGTATTTCTAGAGCTATAAAGGACTGATTTCTAGAACAAGGCAGGGATTCTTGTTATCTGGTATAGCTAGAGAAGAACATTTTGGTTAATTTAACAAAAAAAAAAGTGATAAAGAACTACTTTAAATAATTGATATGGATTATAATTTGTGAAAGCTTTATTGAACACAATAAAGTGCACACTCCATTCAAACCATGTTGAACATGATGTAATGAACGCTTCATTGGCGATACTCAGAAAGTGCTATGGCACTTTGTGGTGCCTGGGGGCCATCTGAACAAATCTCAATTGTTATTATGCTATAGATCTCTGGGTGCCAATTAATAAAGGGTTTTGTATAATAAAATGCCAGATAACAAATACCGTGTACTTTTTTCACAGTTCGTATTGGGTAATACAGAAACTGGAGTGATCCACAGCTAGATCCTGAAGCTTATCTTTTCCAACCTCCAAATTCCCATGCAATGACCCCACCCACTATCCAGTGCCCCACTACCTCCTAGCAACCTCCTCTCCCCACGCTCGGGCCACCCCTGATCCTACAGGTCCAGGTCAGTGCAACACTAAGTACGTAAGAGATACTTCAGTGAGGCTTTCTGTTGACTAGTAGTTACCGCCTAATGAAATCATCTAATGAAATTGTACCGGATGCTCACTGCAAGCCAGGGTTGCACTAGGTACAGAAATTAATTAGGGGCGTGTCCTGTGCCAGTTCTCAGAAGAGCCTGTTTTCAGTTATACGGTGTTAATGCCACGTAGTAGCTACCATATCCCTGCTCCCAAAAGCATCTGCACTTGGACAGCGAAGTCTTAAAGCCTCACTACCTGAACCCAAAGGTTGCAGCAAGACTTCAGGCTGAGAGATGAGAGAAATTTGGGAAGGGGGGCTCTCCTCTGTGATTGCAAAACTGGCCTTCTCTGAAGGCACCACCAGGCAGACAACAAAACCATGCCCAACAGTGGTTCTCAGAGTACGGTTCTGAGGCCACCAGCATTCGCGTCACCTGGGAACTTGTGGCAAATGCACATTCCCAGGCCCTACTTCAGACCTACTGAATTGGCAAACCTGGCAGGAGGGTCCAGAAATCTGTATTTTAATAAGCCCTTCAGTAGTTTCTGAGACCCACGAAGCTTCAGAACCCAATGATGCTGATGCAGTGGGCAATGCATAGGTATGACTTCAGCACAAAGAAACTAACTGAGGAATTAGCTTTGATGCTGATGGAAGTCACCTGCTGGAAGAACAGTCATTGACAAAATAGTAGCAAAACAGTTCCCAACAGCACACAGCTGGAAATTGCCAGGACGCTGGTGAGTGACTGTTGAAAATCCATTTCATGCTTTTTGCCTCTGACCAGCCCCGTGAGACGATGGTGTGGAAATTGAGAAAGAGGCACCGAAAGTTTGAAACACTTCAAACATACAGCAAAGTCACAGGTGGAGAAAAGCCTGTGAGGGCTAATTTTCCTCCCTGTGCTGGTTTGCAGAGCCTCTCCTCTGGGTCGATGAGGCAAATGCCATGCCTTGCTTCTCAGCCACAGAAATTGTGCTAGCGTCTGATTACCACAAACCTCAGTTCTTGACATTAGAGCATTTCTTCATCTCCCCTCTAATCTGTGACCAACTGGTGAGCCACATCCTCTTTATCCCTTCTCTAAAGGGGAGGGGATTATACAGACGCCCCACTCCCGGCTTTAAAGACAGAAGCCTTCAGAAAGCGAAGGCATACATCTGACAGAGGCTTTCCAAATTCTCTAGGGACGGGGTGAACAGACGCAGTACCAATGCAGCAGGACCAAATCCAGCAAAAATACAGCCCCAAAATGATGCAGAGTTGCAAGAGCAATCCAAATCAACCCCCCACAGGCAAAAAGACCACACTTGGCATAGGCGCCACACACAGCCTCTCCCAGAAGCCCTTCTCTGGCTGGACCACAGGATCTTGCAGCTGGAGCCTAGCCTGGAGGCACTCACATTCCCAAGCTCTGCCCACCCGCCTCGGGGATGAGCTCTACCACTTAAAAATGGGTCTTTTTTTTTTTTTTTTAAATATTCAAGAGGACTAAGAGTGGAACTGCTTAGTCCTACAAATTTGGAACCTAAAATACAATAAAAAAAGACACTCCTAAGAAGGACCCACTGCTCTGCCAGTGTCTTGGATAACTGACACTTTTTAGTCATTCAGCGCCATTCTCCTTAGTCTGGCCCATTTCTCCCTCTTAAGGACACACCTTCTGGCTGCCCCTTGCTTTCCAGAAATGGTGACATGGGGGCGGCTCCTCGGAGTTTCTAGCCAAAGACCGGCCATGGATACAGGGAATAGAAAATGAAGTAAATGTACCTGGGCTAATCAGTGAGCAAAAATACACCACAGACATCTCCCTAAAGTAGGACTGACACGTAAGACACCAACCACTAGGTTGGAGAAGCCTAAAAACTCAGTGCTGTACTTTCTGTCCTTAAACACGAGTGACAGTGGGAACACGCTGGTGAGCCTCCACACAAGCCCTTTCCGTGCCGGTCCAGAATGCTTGGGAGGGTACTAGCACAGGTCACTGGGGTTCTTATCCCTCCCTGAAAGGGACTGCTTTAAAACCCACATTGTGTTGGTCACGGCAGAGGTGATGGGGAGTGGGACACGTTAATTTCACCAGCTGCTCACCCCTTCAAATTCCTAGATGAGCTCCCACTGAAGTCTGAAAAGGAACAATTACAGAAGCCTCCTTGGCTCTGTGGCTCAGCATTTATTAGCATGAAGACCTGGGATGACAAGAGCATTGAGAGTGACAAGGACTTGGGGACACAAATATCTTCTAGTTAAACATGTTCTCTGAATAGAGAAGGGGAGTAGCTGCATATTTATGGGGCACCCGAATGTACCAGGACTGGGTAGGAGGCAGTCATTATAAAAGCAGCAGGAAAAAGCATATAAGAAGAGAGCTCTCCCCCTTCCCCTGCTACCTTTCTCTTGTTCTCTTGTGTCTCAGTCCCACTGCAACAAACCACAGACATAGAGGGAAAAGGCGATCTATGAAACTGGTCCTCAGCAAGAGACCCTGCTTGTATCCAAGAGGAAGACAAATAACCTTCCTTTTTCTGAAAATCCTAGGGAAAACCCACACATATCATGAATTATTCACAAAGCCTGAACCTAAAAATGAGAGAGGGAGAAATACAGAGAGATAGAAAAGGGACAGAGGACTGCATGAAGAGAAAGTCTCTCTCCTTGAATAAAAGGGTATTCATTACAGTCACGTCCAGGTTCCCTCTTTCATGTGTGTGTGTGATCACTGATTTAAAAAAAAAAAAAAGAAAAGAAAAACTAAGATCAGCAGAGTGGCCTCTGATGGCTGGCTTCCATGGTTGGGCTTTGGAGACCTACAGCTTCCCAGGCAGACCTGCGAACAACAAAAGGGAGGCGACTGGGCTGCTGGTGGGACCCAAGGAGCCAAGGGTTTGCAGAAGTTCTGGCAGCTTAGCAGATCTTGGCTCTGTTCTATGTTAACTAAGAACATGAAGATGGAGGGAAACCAGATGTTCCTATAAAAGTAGGGGGAAAGCGGCAGAGTTGGAGGGGGAAGAAACCCTCCATTTTATACAGCAGCAGCTAAAAAGAGATCAGCAGTTCTGGATGGAGCTAATAATTCCAAAGTCTGGATCTCTCAGATCAAGAGACCTGCTCTCATTTTCCTCCTCCTCCTTTAATGCACAGTGTGCGTTCCACCTATTGCAGGGAAAACAAGTGGAGGGAAGCAGAGAAATGGTGACATGCAAACCAACAGACAACACTATCACGTCCAAGATATTTTCGTCTCCATCCTCCAGTCATTTCACTTCTGTCAAACTCCTTCACTCCAGCTTGCTTTCCAGGCTGCATCCCAATTACAACTGGTCCCCACAACAAGTCAAAGCCTGGTTTCCGCAGGAAACATTACCCACACCACATTTCAAAGAGGAAGCCTATGGACAATTTGGATAATGTCCTGGGAGGCTCGGAAAATGAAGACCTTTCTCCAGCAGCCGCAGGGTAAGTTAAAGTCACTATCTGCTTCGCTGTCTGCATCTGTGTCCAGGTACACAGAAGATGCGGAGTCTTTCTGCATTATGTGATCATAGGATATGATTACAGACTTTGTCCTTGTTAGCTGCCACCCTCTGCCCTAATCAAGGCACTCTGACTCATGATCCATTAGCGTTACAACAAACCTGAAATTCTTGCCAAGATTACAGTCTACTGTCCCGCAAGGTGCTGTATATTTATAGGCAACCAAAGCAGGAGAAGTTTATGCCAAAATGGGAAATGTGAGAACTAAAGCTTTCAGTAATCCTCACCCAAACCCTCCAAACTAAATAGGTAAATTTACAATGGGAAATTCACCATAATAAAGCATGTAATCCCTGACCCAGAGCCGGATCCTTTGAGGCTACAGTGAAATTCTCTGCAACAAGAAATCATGGATGAGTATCTACAAGTTCATTATAACGAGCTTTCAACATCTTAGTGGCTGCAAACACATTTGATCTTCCTATTTCAGACCTTGTACATTTCTGCATGAAACATGTGATCCCCTGCTGAGAAGACCCACATCATTGGTGGGGGAAATAACCTTCCACTGCCCATCAATGGCACAGAGTCCCCAGATATCCTATTTCCTCCCCTCATCCTCTGACCTAAAAAAGTGCAAACAAGTGTGGGACATCTCACAAACCATGAGGGGGACTTTGTATGTGTCCACAGAGTAACTGAGCCTGGGCATGGAAGGGTGAGAGCTGGTAAGCCTACAGCACAGTGAACGTGGGATGACATTCAAAGCAGCCAATTCCCTGAGAAAGAGAATTCTCTAGTTGTTATATCTATTAGATGAGCAAGAAAGAAATGGAGGCATCATATAAAATGTAATATCACATTTTAAATCAGATTAGCATTTTCAAAAAGGTTATGGTATCCACTGCAGAAAGAGTGCCATAAGAAAATAAAATTATCTCCCTATGCAGATGTAGCTTCCAAGAAAAATGAAACACATTCAGAGTGGGCTGTAACTTACCACCATCTTTCATGCCAACTCTGGGTTATCTTGGGCATTTCTTTCCATAGGAACTAGACTTTCCCTATTAAATAACTGGAAAAGGTTACCCCACCCACCTACCCAAGCCAGAGGGTCCTACAAGTATAAATTAAATAATTCCTTTCCTTTAGCTGATCTTCTCAGGCCAATTTGTTAAAGACCAGTAATATGCAGTGTGAAGAGAAGCTAACAGAGCACAAAGAAGTGCTCATTTCCTCCTAGCCCCACAGTGACTTTCTACAGCCCATAAAAGATGTAAAGCCTCAAAGATGTAGTGCACAGATAATCAAAGTCCTCAAGCATGTTACATGTTCATATGTCAGTTCAAAGCAGGTGGTCTTAACCCACGTTCTGAACAATTTTCCTTTTTATCAAATATCTGGCCCTTACAAACAGTAGAGGAGTACTTCCCAGACTTTAACGTGCATACTAACCACCTGGGGATCTTATTAAAATGCAGATTCTGATTCAGTAAAATCTGAAGTGAGGCTCAGGGTTCTGAATTTTCAACAGGCACCAAGATGATGGGGATGGTGCTCTTTGCTCTCTTTGAGAGGCAAAAACCTAGAAGCCTTAGTTCACCTAGAACTAAGACCTCTCCCTTCAGGAACGATGAAATTTCTGAAGGACCCCCCATTAAAAGAATTGCTAGTGTTAACTGGGGAATTAGGCAATGTTTTAGGAACCCAACATATGTTAGGTCATTTAATTCTCCCACTAACTCATGATGATCACCCTCATTTTACAGGTAAGGAAACGGAGTCGCAAAATAAGGAAGTAACTTTTCAAGGTCACAGAGCTGGTGAAGGAACGGGGATGTGAACTCAGCCCGGTTCCCAAGCTTCCTGGTAACCACTGCTCACACTGACTCCCAGGAAGAAAAAGGGAGAGATTTCCGGAAGCTGATGTCTAGGTAGGAAAGAAAGTGAGACCAGGATCTCAGATGCAGTATTGGAGGAAACGCAGAAACCACAGAGGCGCGATGTTTCCACATGGTCACCACCAGAGGCAATATATATTTGTCAGTCAGTCACGTTGCACAGGGAAGAGAAAAAAAGCAAACATGGTGTATTTTAAATGTTCCGGCCAGACTCCTCTACACACCTTAGCAGATGTTCCCTGAACACGGTTACAACAGCCTACGTGCTGTAGAACCACTGTGAAACTTCCAGCTACGGGCACAGAAGAGAACCCTGGGGCCGGGTTCTCAGCCCAGGCGCCGAGAAAGATGCTGAAGTCAACTCCCTATTCTCTCCTTTGACTCTCTTTGGTCCATGCCGGCCAAAGACAAGGAAAGGGCGGGGTAAAAACCACTGTGGCACCTTGCGCTCGCTCGCCACGCCTGGTAGAAAGGCGGCGTCTTTGCAGCGGAAGCGAAAACATGAAAAGCGCCCGACTGCGTGGTGTCTCGGTCTCGGAACCGCACTTCACTTCCCAGCCCCAGAGCCTGGGCCCAGCCGGAAGTGCCCGAGATGCCGAACCGGCGGATCGCGGAGACGCGGACGCCCGGGGAGTTTCGGTGGCGCTGTCCTAGGTGCCAACGATGGCTGCTGGCACACTTTGCCACCCGCGGCGTGGCTGGGCGGCTTTGTCTACCGCAATGAAACCGAAGGACGCCTGAGTAAACATGCCCCTGAGAGAGGGGCACAGTAAGGCAGCACCTGGAAGGTGGGGGATTTTAGAGAATCGTCCAAGGCGGATGGGGGAGCGGGGCCCCCCGCTGGAGAAATCAGTAGAGATCTGCCCAGAGTGTTCGCAGCCCAGCCCAGCCGCAGCATGCAACATAATGAGATCTGTCCGCTTTGTGCAGCACACAGGCAGGCCGGACTGCAGGGACCAGACCCTTCCTCCTCCTCAATACCCCCACCCTAGATACATTTAACTTGGCACTGAATGACCCCGAATCACTCTGTGGGGGTGGGAGGAGGAGGGGAGCGCAGAGAGGAGAGAGGAAGCCCAGCCAGGGGTGGGTTGTGGGAGGATTTGAGCAGCAGCAGGAAGAATATCTGCTTAGAGATGCTCCTTCGTTTCTAATGAGGGGTGCTGCCTAGAAGCACCAAGCGCCAGCCAATGGCAGTGCTGCTGAGGCAGGGAACTAGGGAGGAAGGAGGGGAAGGCCGGAGACTGGGGTGGGGGTAGTAGGGAGATGCCCAGGCCCTGGGGGAAGCGAGCCACGTGCCTCACTGATACTAGAGACCCAATGCAGTTCCAGCTGCCTCACTGCTGCACACCTGGAGGGTGGGGGTGGGGAAAGAGGAGGATAGAGAAGAAGAGGAGGGGCCTCCTTTGCTGGTGCATCCTTCCCAAGAAATGTCTTTCCACAAGCATCAAAGTCCCATGTCTCCAAGCCTACTCCCATATTTAACACCACCCCCCAGCTTGCTTCCTACCAAGCACCCTCCCCACACCCACCAATCCGCAGTTCCTAAAGACCTTGCCAGATGCCCAAATTCTTAGTGAAGAACAAGGCAGCGAGATGCCTAATCAGCAGCCTGCATTTGGTGCACTTGATTAAGCCTGCAAAGAAGGCTTCTTGGATGCCTTTTCACCCTGACACTGCCACCATCAGAGACACCCCCACCAGCTCTTTGTAGAGAGCAGTTCCTTTGGAGGTAGGGAGAGACAGATTGCTTGCAAATCTCTGGGCTCAGCTGATGCAGCCCTCAGCTGAATAATTCAGGCCCAGCAGATCAACCTGAATGTTGGGCGCTAAGGAGAGTGCTCAGCTGGGTCAAGCATTCAGAGGCAGGGCACCCAACCCCGGACTAAGAAAACTATGAACTCTGATGAGCTGTTCTTCTGT
Organism: Ailurus styani; assembly: GCA_002007465.1. Lineage (NCBI taxonomy): Eukaryota > Metazoa > Chordata > Mammalia > Carnivora > Ailuridae > Ailurus > Ailurus styani. The sequence goes on along the minus strand of LNAC01000442.1, from coordinate 788,251 downwards.
GGCTGAGAAGAGAACTCCAACTCTGAGCTGTCTGGGCTATCTCATTAGAGATTGCCTCCGCTGACACATTCATTCACTCCACTCTCAGAGAACTTAAACTCAGTCCCCAGAGTTAGGTGGATCCCCAGCCAAATGGCTGTTCTATTTATCCATTTGTCTATTTGTCTACAGGGTTTTGGCCCAGACTCTTGAAGCTTCTGAACTGATCAATCCCCCCAGGGAGCCTTGACTTCCCCATGGGCAGAGAGTGCGGGTGTCTCCCCAACTGGGGGGGATGGGGACAGAAGGGGTGGCTTTGAGGGAGGAAAAGGGGGAGTGAGTATGAAAGAAAACCGTGAGATTAGGGGCAACCCATTCTATGTGCAGGGCCTTGGGGGCCTGGGAATCAGACAAAGCCCAGCCCAGAAAGGGGCAGACACAGGAACCATGCACCCAAGGAACGCTACAGAGCTCCACATAGGGAAAATCAAAAACCAAAAGTCTTACCTTGAAAAGCACTAGTGCGCACACTGGCCTCTACAGCACCAAGCTTGCCCCTTAGGCACACGGAAGTAAAGAGTGCACTTCAGCAAAGGGGCAAATTGGCACCAGGAAGGGGATGGGGGATAAACCCCATGCCAGATGTCCCCCCTTACCCAAGGAAATGCAAAGGGGGAGAGGGGAGTTATGGTGGGCAAGAAAGGATATGGCCAATCGATGAGCTTCTTGGCGTATTTCCTGACAATGTTATCTTCTCCGAAGATGAACAGGGATCTGTTGACGGTGAAACAGTTCTGCCGGACGGGAATGGGGTTGTACAAAGCCATAGTCCGCGCCCTCTGCGCTTTCGACTGCTTGTAGGCGGCCGCCGGCCCCGAGGCCGGCACCGGGGTTCCTTGCCGGTTCCTGCTCTGGTCCGAGTCTCCATCGCCCGACCCCGGCCTGCCGACCACCGCCTCCCCGAAGCGAGCCATCCTGAAGTTTAAACAGACAGAAGACACACAAAGGTGATCGCGGCCGAACACCCGTACGCAGCAACAAGCAGAAAGACACACGGAGACTCAGAGCCGCATCCAGACGAGCGCGGGGACCACCGCCTCCGGGGAGCCTCGCGAGCTCTTGGAAGAGGCGGCAGCAGCAGCCCCGCCGCTCCGAACTGTTGAATCTAAATACAACCTCTGCGAAGCTCCATTCCTCAAGGAGGAATAAAAAAACGGGGGGAGGGCTTGGGGGTGCTCAGTTTCTGAAGGCAATTTTTTTTTCAAAATGCCAGTGTGTGGTGGCATTCGGGGACTGAAGAGGAGAGGGGTGGAGTAGGCTGCTCTTCAAACATAGCTCTTCTTCTGGCAGACGCACCACCTAGTTCTGGAAGAGAGGCAGGCACCGGCCCGCTAGGTATCAGTTTGATGATTTATTGGGGGTGGGGGGTGGGGAGGAAGGAAAAAATGAAAACAAAAGAACTTTAAAAAAAAAAAGATAAAGACAGGGTTACGGTGACATGCTTTATAACGCCGGCCCCAGCAAGTCCATCTAAGAAATTCCACAGCCAAGACTTGGGTCTTTAAATCTGTCAGCACAGACGCATCCAAAGGTTGACAGAGAGGGAGGGGGAGAGCGATATTGAGGTTCCTGCGCAAACCGCAACGCCCAAAATATCAAAATAAGAAGTCAATCCAACCGGAGAGGGACAAACGACTTCAAAGCTCCTGCGCTTGGGATAGAAGTTGAGCAGCATCCAGAGAGCAGCGACGCCCGAGTGCCAGCATCCTGCCCGAGCGCTCGCCGCCGCCGCCGCCGCCGCCTCCGCCGCCTCCCCGGATCAGCATGCAACAGCGATCCGCGGCTGCGCCGGGGCGAGGGCGGGCGGGCGAGCGCTGGGGCGAGGGAGGAACAGGTTGCAGGCGAGCCCAGCGGTGGCCTGGCACGGGAGTTGTCCAAGGACCGAACTTCCTCCTGAACGGCTCGGTTTCTTCTGCCACCCGGACAGCCCCCCTCCGGGGAAGCGGAGGAGAACGTGGGGAAGGAAAGGGGAAGGCGAGCAGGGGAGAGCGAGCGGAGCGCTGAGGCGCAGCGAGGCGCGCCGGAGCGCCGGGAGAGGCGGGGGCGGGGCCGGCGAGGACAGGAGGGGCGGGGATGGAGCCGGAAGGACCCCGGCCGACCGCGGCCGCAGGGGCCCGGCCAGCCAGGCCGGTTCGGCTTATAGGTTTATTTAGCCCGAGGGGAGGGGGCCGCCGCTGCAGGGTCTCCCCAAGTCACGCCGAGAGGAGAGAGGCGGGCGCAGCTGGCGGCACGGCACAGTCCCCTCAAGGGAGCCGAGCCCAGGCCCGGCGGGGGCGCACACGCACGCGCGCACGCACTCGCGCCTGCAGTCCCCGCCGAGGCGCCCGCCGGCGCTGTGCCCCGCGCAGGGCCTGCCCTGGAGCCCAGTCGAAGCCTTTGCGCCCTGCGCGCCGCGCACCGGGGCCCCGTCGCTGCTCCTCCTCACCTCCCAACCTCCCAGGAACGCTGCCCAGGGATTTCCACGGAGAAGGCAGCACCCTCTCCCCGTCTCCCCACTTAGCAACCCGCAGGCCCCGCGAGGCACGCTAGGACCTCTGGGGGCTCCGCACTCCGGGGTTGGTGCCAGCTCCGCGTGGGAGCTCCTGCCCTCCCCCTGCAAATGCGATCTGGGGCGGCCTCTTGGGCTCGGCTCTCGCGGAGCCCTGCGCATCCATTTCTGGAAGAGTGATCCAGATATTGGGGCCGTAGATGGTGAGTTTGGGACTAACACTACCTTTCTCAAAGTCTTAGCAGTCAGGGGGATCCTCCCACCTCTATCTTCTACCCACAAATCGGCTCCACTGACTTCCTCAGACCCACCCCATTAGTGAAGAAAAAAACAATTCGTATCTGAGCTGCGTAAGTGGGAAAGGTGGACTCCAAGACCCGGGGAAAGAGTCTCTAGGTTTAGCAACCAAGCCGTTCTCCACAGGTGACTCAGTGGTTTGAACTGAGCACAGGACCCGCTACCCCCCTGGCTCCATGTCTACACTAGCTGCAGCACGCTTTCCTTCTTTTTCCATTTGTAGGCTCAAGACACAGCTCTATCCAGCTCCTCTCCACCTAAGCAATGTTAGAGAAGGGGAAGGGGGCGGCTGAGGAAGGAAACAAAGAGCCTGACCAAAACCCGGAGGCTGGAAACCATGGGTGAGTGTGAAAGGCAGTGTGTGTGTGTGTGAAATTAACTGATGGGAAGAGCGATGACATCTGAGTGAGAGGCACGTGTGTTCCTGTGTATATGTGTCTGTGTGTGGGCAAGGCCACGTGAGCACTGACACAGGTCTGTGTGAGAATGTATGTGAGTGTACTTGTGGAGGGAAATCCTCTAGGTACTGGAAATCCGAAGGAATGGTGCTGTCCATGCCGCCCTTGGGAAGCGTGTTGACCTCCAGATTCAGGGCAGCTCATTTCAGGCCAGCTTACTAGGCAAGGTGGGTCCACTCTAATTAGTATTTTGATTTTACATTATTACCTTACTCTGTCATTCTACCTCCCTTCACTGGAGGACCCTTTTCTGTTTGGATATCTCATCCGAAGTGAAGGGGGAGGCGGTGCTGTGAACCACGGAGCCCCATCAGCCTGTGTAGTCATTCACAAGGGTCACAAGTGGGTGTCTCACTAACCCTGTAAACTGCAGATTAAAAAGAGCTTGCAAAAGTGATCAAACCCATGCTTTCAGGCAGGACCGTAATCCATAGCACAAAATTCATTCACATCCATCATCTGATAAATATTTTTGAGCAAGAGGCACTGTTGGCACTGAGGATGCCAAATGAACAAAATAGATGAAAAAAAAATGTCTTCTTCTTGGATTAGATTCTATAACCTTACCAGCCAGAATGCTTGAGAGACCTCATTCTCACACTACAACTTCACCTCTTTTCTCTGGGTCCCGGTCTTAGCAGGTGTCAGAGTGGTATGCCTCTTTGTTCATGCTCAGAGGAAGCAGGACTCTCTAAGCTTTACCTCTTGGAAGAGGTTCTTGGAAGATCTGGAACCTCCAGATCTGGGTCTTCAACGCCACCCACTCAGTAGAGAGGCAGTACTAATTCCCTTTCCTGTCTCTACAATGTACTGTGTTCTCTGTGGCAGTTGTGATTTTTTAGAGACCTAGGTTCCCCAAGACAGACTGTTATACTTGGAAATGTGAAGACCAAGTGCAGTTGAGCTTGCCTCCCTGAGGAGACAGGAATCACAAATGTGTAGGTTGGGAATACTGTAGAACATGCCGGAGAGTATGAGCACCTCTGTAGGGAAGCTATAAATGCAGAATTTGTAGGGGTAGGGAGGGGGGAGAAGCCCAAGAGGAAAGAGGCTAACATGATGGCATAAAAGTCTTTGGGGATGGGCTTGACCTAAGGGCAGTAATGGTGGGATGGAGGCATCCTCTCCTATTCCTCCACCACCACCATCACGAACACCATCCCCACCCCACACGCACAACTCTTCAGAGATCTTTGAGATCTATGAACATGTCTCATGCTCTCTAATGCTCCCATTCTCCCAGCCCCCTAGAACTTTAATGACTGGAAAATATTTTGTGTTCAATAGCTTTCAGTTTACATAAACCTCAGAACAAATCTCTGAGATCAGCCTGGCAACTCAGGTATGATGACCCTGGTTTGGTGGACAAATTAGCAAAGCTTCGAACCCCTAAGTAATTTTCCCTGGGCTTCTAACAGATCTTCGGACTGCTACTTTATGGCTCTTTCTAATAACCAGTCTAATCTCTGGTGGATGGTAATAGTGTAATTCCAAATTGTTCACTGTCGAGAGAAGAAACTATACAATCACACTATGGGAAGCTTATGCTTACCGTCCTCAAATAGAATTTGATCAGTAGCCACGTGCTCCCAGGGCCATGCTGGGAAGAGGCTAAACTAGGACACATGCACTGCCCTCAAGATCCAGGAGGACCCTTAGGAAAAAAAACTGAGGTCAGGCCATTGCCATAATGCTCTTCATAAGGGAACTTGGTGGGCATTCTCCTAACAGTGTCCCTCCTTCCAATGTCTTCTTAAAGACCCACATCTAGGGGCACCTGGGTGGCTCAGTCGGTTAAGCCTCTACCTTCAGCTCAGGTCATGATCTCAGGGTCCGCAGGGAGCCTGCTTCCTCCTCTCTCTCTGCCTGCCTCTCTGCCTACTTGTGCTCTCTCTCTCTGTGTCAAATAAATAAATAAAATCTTAAAAAAAAAAAGACCCACATATGGAAATGTAGAAAATCAGCCTTTGGTCATAACTCGGATTGGAAACCGGTTTCCTAAAATCCCTTTCCAGCCCATCAGGGACAGTAGTCATATTTCCCTGTTGTCAGAGCACCATCTACTGGTCACTTGTGAGCATGTCACCATGAGCCCGGTACCTGGCAGCCCAGCGCCCCTAAGCACACACCTCACAACCTAGACATGCCTAAAGACATGACTTCTTGTTACTGGCTCTCTACTCCCTTGTGGGACTTTGTTGAGGTCCTAGCCCCAAATTTCATCACAATGCAACCATCCCATCTCACAGTACTGGGAAAGTGCACTCCCACACACTGGGCACAAGGTCAACACACTGTGCATGCACACACACACACACACACACACACACACACACACACACACACAGAGTTAACATGGTGCAACCAAATAGTTTTCTGCATGCATGTTTTTCTGCAAGTAGTGACCTGCAAACTAGAAACCCAAAAGGATCTGAGGAAGCAAGTGAAAAACTTTCCTAGATTAATCCCATCTAGATGGTTTAATTCCAAAGCCTTCACCCTGTAGCCCCTCATCTCCAATGTACCATCCAAAATGCAAGCAGGAGGGAGGGCAACTGTTAGAGGGTACTTCCAGTCTCCTCTGGAAAGGGAATGAAACCAGCTGGCTGAACCCCCCACCCCCAGACTAGGAGGGCCACAGGAGTTTATACTAGGCTGGATAGACATGAGCAGCATGAGTGGAGAAGTATTTATCCTATTACCCTCATTCATAAAGCTCTTCCCAGAGCTGTCAGGCCTTGGGCCATCTCTGTATGAGATTTCAGCCCCACACTGCAGTCTGCAAATCTAGCTTCATCTGAAAAGCATGCGCCCCTCCCACCAGCCCGCCTTCCTCACCCTCCCTCCCCACTGCCAGTTATACCCCTATAGCTTATGGTTAAGCTATCAGAGCCCCTTTTGTTCTATTTTCCCCCTGTTGAGCTTTTCCAAGAAATAGACTCTTATGCAAAGCAGTACTCTAAGGAACATAATGCGGAGAGGATTTGGGAGTGGGTTCTTAAGAAAAAAGTTGGCAGGAGACCATGTGCAAATTCACTGCAGAGCAGAGGAGCGTTATGGCGATGCAGACATCTTGGGAATCTGGTGGCTTCCACAATACCTTACAGCCCTTACTTGGGGGAAAACATAACTTTACATCCTTATGTAATGTCCATCCCTCGAAGCAGCATTTCTCAAACCTATGCCTGAGAAACCCCACAGCTCTAACACTCTACCAGCTAACTATAGATGTGCAAATTTTGCTTAAAAAATGTTTTTAAAACCATTCATTTATGACAACTCAATATTTCCTGGGTGCCAACTGTGATAATGCTATTTCACTGCATCTTTGGTGCAGGACTGTGAGGCACATTCTATTATCTGAGGTGCAAAGGGTCGGGGACTTGTCTGAGGGCACAGAGGTAGGGAATAGCAGAGCTGGATCTCCTAGTAATAAGGTCAGGACTCTAGACAATCCGTGGCCACTATTAGCATAGTGCATGTCAAAACAGTGTTTTCCTTGCTTAAGAGTCTGGTCACAGGCATGATATTGGACCTTGGAGAGGTGAGGCATGACCCTGAGCCAGAAAGCCTCCCAAAGTGTTAACTTTGGAAGAAAGCATACCCCCCGTCTTTGGGCTCTTATGAAGATTTAGTTAGTCAATATGTGTAAGGCTCTTAGAACATTACCTGGCATACAACAGGCTCCACATATGTGTTTCTTAAATACATTTCAGCAGTGGTAGCTGTGACCACAGTACCACATAGCAAACCCTGTATCTGGCAGCTTTCTGTTTTGGAAACCAGACAGCGGACGAGCAGCCCAGCCATGACTTTGGTGTACGTGGGGTGGACAGAGGAGCAGAGAAACACAAGTGTCTGAGACTTGGTCAGAAAGTCAAATGGGGGAAAAGGGAAAAGAAAGAAAAACTTTAGAGACCACAGTCAAAAGAGCCCGAAGACCTTGGTACCTGGGACAGATCCGTGTTTGTTTATTCATTCATTCTTTCTTTCATAAGCCCAAGCCTATTTCATGCTCATTAAACCCTTTTAATGTGCCAGGCATTTTTCTCAAGATTCTGAGGCTCGAGGATAAATTAGACATGGCCACAGCCTCTGAGAGCTTACACTTCGAGAGAGAAGACCCCGGAAGGGCTCTGATACAAGGCAGAACGGAATGTGTGCCCCAATAGTGTGCACAGTAAGGGGGAGAACGGTGAAGGGAGATATCCCCTCTGACTGGAAGCAGCCAGGAAAAGAAAAGAATAGGGGAGACCTTTTGAAAGAGAGGGCACCAGAGGTGATGAGAAGCAGTGGGGAACAGCAGCAAGGAACACAAGTGCCTGGGCTGTGGAAGGAATGCCAGGTGCAGGGGACTGATTAACCAGACAGCATGTTTATTGCGTTTCCATGTATCTAGGATCTTAAAAATTCTAGTATTACCCCTTATCCTTATTTTCCCATAAGGTCACTTTTCATCGTGGACAAAACTCAAATATACTCAGCCTAACAAACATTAACCCTTATTGGGAAAGTCCTTTTGGAGCTTCAATGTTCAGCCCCAGACGTCAAAGGATCCCTGCCCCATTACTGCACCTCAGCACCCAACCTCTGGGTCCAGCCTTGCTCCCTGGTCAAGGCCGAGTGCAGCAGCAGACGGCTCTGCAGAGCTCCAGCTCTGACTGGTGGGGGGTGAGCGGAGGATGCATTGGCATCTAAGGGTGAGAACAACTGACGGAAGCACGCCCATCCATCCGCCCCCTTGGCCTCTTGACTCAGAAAACAAAACACAGCCCACACAGTGTAAAGCTTGCTCAGCCTGGGTGGGTTCAGTCTGATTCATTCATTCAGCAAGCATCAAATGAGCACCTTCCATGTGTCAGGCATGATGTCGGGTGCTAGAGCAAAGGAGGCAGTGCCCAGGATGAGAAGGTGCCTGAGCTTTAACCTGAACTTGCTGGTCTTAATCCATACCCCACCCTTCACTCTTGAATACAGAGTCCCGATAGGAGGAAAAGCAGCTCACAGCTGAAACAAAGCCTAAAGGAACCCTGAAGGCCCAGAGACGGGAACTCAGTCCCACCACACCCACCAGGCTTGTCTCTTACAGGACTCTTTGGGTTGGAATCATCAGCAGAGTAAGCCACCACCTGTCCATCACCACACCCTTTCTCTCCCACTCTCTCCTACACTGAGCAGCTGGTTACACCCACCTGGTATAAAATAATCAGAGTGAATAAGGCATTCCCATATGATATGGACTTAAGGCCAGTTTTGAAACGTGCACCTGGCCAGGCCATGTGCTGGTTCTGCCCTTTCCACTCCCCTAAAACTGCACTAAGACCTCCACTGACCTCCGATGGTCCTTGTTCCCCCCTCCTTCTTTTCCTTGACTACACTGCAGCATCTGCTAGCAATGACCTCCCTCCTTCTCAGAGTTCCCCTCTCTTAGCATCCCACCTCCCACTTTCTCACTGTTTCCTTCTCTTGCTCCTTTTATTCCCCTCTTTTATGTGGGAGTAACCCAGGGGGCCATTCTTAACCCCTCATCTTCTCTGACATCTTTCCTTGCAGGGTCATATCCTTACCCACATTTTCAACTATCCCCCCTGCCTCCACATCTAGTCTCAGCCTTACTTTATGACCTCCTTTCCAGATCCAAATGTCCAACTAAGGACTGTCCACCATCTCAAACTCAATGTGCTTAAAAGTGAATTCATTATAATTCCTTCAAAACAATCTCCCCTTCAAAAATTCCAGTTTCTACTGAGGTGACATCATCCTCCCTTGTCAATCATTTAATTTCAGTGGCCCCTTTATGCCTAAAAAATGGCCAAACTCCTTAGCCTGACAATCTGAATTCAACCTACCTTTCTAACACCATCTTCGAATGTACCATGGTATCAACAAAGTTCTAACATGTCTTCTAACATGTCACACCCACTCCTGCTCAGAGCACCTGATTCAGACTGACCCAAGAACATCCTTCCTCTTTCCTGCTTATCTAACTCCTAGGTATCCCTCAAGGTATGGTTCAGTTCAATTACCTCCTCCAAGAAGCCTTCCATAACCTCTCCAATTCTATCTGTGATCTCTACCTCCCATAAACTCACAGAACTTCGAGTCATTCACACAGCACCTTGTTTACTTACTGTCATTGTTGTCATGGGTATAACTTCACCACTAAATTCCTACTTAATTTTTCAGTCATGTCTGCCTTATCTACTTCACTATGGTGTAAGCTTCTCGAGTGTAAAGGACATATCTTCCCCTTCATTGTATTACCTGGAGTGCCTGCATTATGTTATAGCAGGCCATTACTAAAAACATCATCAGTGAATGAAACATGGAGTCTCCTGCAACTTTTTTTGGTAAAAAAGGGTTTTAGCATCAACTGGTTAGCTGGTTCTTGTCAGAGGGGCTGCCCTTCCCCTAACACATTCTGGGCCTAACTCTGAGTCTCTGCTCTGTTTTCAGCTGTTTCTGGGTTGAATGTTCATCCTCCCCTTTATAGCAAGAAAGGATGCCTCCCTCCCCTGCAGGGGATCAGGTGACTGACTCTACTCAGGAACTTTACCAGCACAATAACCTCAGCCTCATTTTATCAATCATCAAATTATAGGGTTCATTCTCTTATGAGGCATATCTTCTGCTCTTTAAAAATATAATTGAAATAAGATTTGGGGAATCACCTATTTTTAAAAAAGACATTCAGACCCCCTACATAAAGAATATTTTCAGATACCTTTTCACAGAATATAAAATAGAATAAACTTCTGCTTCAAAAAAAATCAACTATAGTCTTAAACTGGTTCTATCTCTTCTGTCTACAAAAAGGCAAATGTCATCTTTGGACTTTTTTCCCTTACAAAGAATTAACTGGGGAACACACACACACACACACACACACACACGCACACACTTTTGTCTTTGTGCAAAGACACACACTCAATTCTGATCTGATCTCCAGTTCTGCCAGCCAACTGTGTAAACATATGAAGTAATCTTCCTATGCTGTTGGGAGCTTTCAGACAGGCCTAATACATTATATTTAAATGGGAAGAATCACAAGCTCTCTTGAAGATTTATAAATATTCCTAATGTGCCATTTAAAAATGGGAAAGGTGGAAATGTTATTCTCAATCAAAAGAGAGAATTTCTGAAATACTCGTCTCTAAGATGCTCAACAAGCCAACTCCTTGGACACACACACACATAGATACACTCATAATACAGTCCTTTCCCTTAGAGATGGGGTTCTGGGTTGTTTTTTTTTTTTTACGTAACCCTCCATCACTCAGTCACATTCTTCAAAAAATTTCTGCCAAATGTGAACTAGTCAAGTATTATTAATATAATAACCCAAAGCTTCCTATTTATGCTATTTTTCCTTTGTTAAAATAATCTCTATTCTCCAATAGGTCATGGTTTGATATTGCAAATTCCAGGACTATAAAAAAAAACAAGAGAAAAATGGACATGACTCAAACAAATAAAGAATAATTATCAAAAAAAAGTATAGACAATTTGGTGAATAATATTAATTGTAATGGGTATTAAATACTTATTATTTAATCATAAGGCACTGCACTAAGCCCTTTATTTCCTTATTTCCGAGGATAATCCTGTGTGGTAAGTACTATTATAATCAACATTTTACAGATAAAAAGACAAAATTGAAAGAAACTAAATAATTTCCCTCGAGGTCAGAGAGGTGGTAAATGACATAGCAGAAAGTCAACCCTAGGTCTATTTGAATCCAAAGTCCATTATCTTAACCACCACAGTGTAGAGCTTCTCACTGATACAGTTCATAGAGATTTGGGTTAGTCACTTTATTTTTCCTGACCACTCTACAGTTCCAAGATGCAAGAAAATGTCCAGACACTACAGCAGGTGCTGGGGGGCCTCAGAATAAGCGCGTCACGAGAGTGAGAGACTAGACTTGCCCCTCAGTCCTGGCTGGGTTTATGCGTGTGTGTGCAAAAGGGACAACAGTAACTCCTCCAAATCTCAGGAGACCACTGATACACCAGCTGGGCCAAGAGATTTGCCAGTGCCTCATGTTCCAATACCTGCTGGTGTTGTCAGGTTCCCCCATTGCGACGTCCCCAGGCAGCATAGGCCACGCCAAGCAGAACTGAGTCTTACTTCAAAAACTGTTCAAACTCTTCAAAACTTCTTAAAAATCCAAAGGGTATGTTATTGTGCACAATATACTCCCGATGAACGTGGTTTTACACACACCATTCGCTTGTTTCTCAATGAATGCCCAAATCTACCCCGAACGCCCCAGCCCCTGAGCTTCCTGGGGGGGGCCATCTCAGGCAGCTGTCTGGAAAAGCCATCGGTCAAACCCTGGAGGGGTCAGTAAGGGAGGAAAGAAAGGAAGGGAGAAATGGTGTTCAGCAGAAGGAAAGGAGGGTCTGCTTTGCTGCAGACCCAAACATTAGCCAGGGTTCTGTGTTCAGGGAGTGCAAGGGTCCTATGTCTACCATTCGGGAATATCGATCCTGATTATTAGGTATGGTTTTCATTTTTTTATGAAAACTTCTGCTGCCAACGCATGCCACTGAAGGATTCAGCAAATTTAAATCCTCCTGCCTCTCAAACTTGTTTTCCTGCCTGCACTCCAGCAGGTAAGACACCCACAGACTCACAGTGCTCCGGGCTGTAGAATTCACAGGAGTCTATAATGTTCAGGTTATTTTTAAACTTTCAGGCCACTTTCCCTCCCCACGAACAGCAGGCCTGCCATTTAGAACAGTGTTTAACCCACACCCCACCTGCTTTGAAACTTCAGCTCTTTGTGTTAAAAGAAAAGAAGCAAGCCTTCAAGCTTGCGTGTCTGCACACACGCGTGCTCACACACGCGTGCACCTGAAACCTGATGAGAGTCATCGGCTTGCTGGGCTGAAAGACCCAGCTTCCCAAATGACGTTGAGAGGGTGAAGACTGTGTGTGTGAAAATGCTTTGTAAACTTAGACTGTCAGACCCCGGCGGGTGGAACTGTCGTCCTATTTCCAGGGACAGACACCAGGCATTACAGGGGATGTCAAAAGAAAGCTCCCTATTTCCAAAAGGAAATTATACCAGAACAATCAAAGCATTCAAGGCCCTTCACAGGCATCCAGACAGGAGCTGGCAAACGGGCGTTAGGTATCGATTTTGTTCAAGTTAAGTACTTTTTTTTTAAAAGCAGGAAACATGGGGAGAAAGGGAAAGGAATTCTGAAAACAATTCAACAGAAAAATAAAAGAAAGTTTCAAAGCAGCAACAGTAACTAACCATTGTGGAAGGCCTAACAAAGCACCGTGTACATGCCACCTCACTTGATCTGCGCGAGAATCTATGAGGTAGGTATGTTTAGCTTCAACCACCTTCCAGACGAGGCAACGGAGATCAGAGAAAGGAAGTCCCTAAACCAAGATCACACAGCCACTAAGTGCAGAGCTAGACCCGGGACCTGGTTGTGCCTAATGCCAGAGGCTACATCCTACCACTACACCTCACTGGAGGAGACAGGCTGAAGGAGCCGGTATGGCCGGGCCCCTGGGGCTAGACAGGAATGGCAGCAAGGGGCCACAGTGGAAGAGCATAGAGTCACTCCGGAGTCAGGAAGGATCAAGCCCTGGGCACAGTCTCCTCCACAGCCAAACGTAAAAGGGTGAAAAGGCCCTTTACCTGGGAACCACAGGCTTCGCACGAGCTACAAACCTCAAAGCAGCCACTAAACCTTTCGGGATGGCACAGATAACCTCAATTCCAGACAGCCCCCCAAATGCCTTCCCTTTGGTGGCATGCCTCTCAGCTTTTATAACCCTATTGTTGTCACAGTGCTCCAGGAACCTATTACAAAGTAAGTCAAGCAGCTTTCTCTTGCAGCAAACCTTTTAACCAAAACGAACACACATGAGGGATGAGTCACTGGAGAGCCTCCTCCTCTCCCTCTCCCTCCTCACCCTCTGGCTGAGGCACCAAGAAGTGATAAAATGATCAGGTGGCTCAACACTTACAGCTAAATGCATCCAAGGGATTTTTAAAACCAGAGTCTGTTTCCCTGGAGGCTATTAGGGCGTGCAGACATTCTGCTGCAACCAGGACTCAGCAGGAATTGGCTTCTCTGCCTCCCTGCTTTCCCCCCCCCCACCTCCAGGAGCATGTCCAATCTATTTTGTATTCCCACCTCCCTAACTGCCCCTTCATCTTCCTTTTCACCTTTTCTTCTTCCACCTCCCGAATGTACACATTCCTCAGAGGTTGTTTCCTACGTTTTCTCTCAGTATATACACTCTCTTTTGATCTCATCCACCTAGATGGCTGCAGCTAAAGCTAATATCCGAGAGATGCTCAAATCTTTATCTTTGGCCTTATTCAGGTACCACATTCACAACTGCTCAAGGGGCTCCCCCGACCTGGGCAATCTGATGACACCGTGAATCAAGCAACTGGTTTAAAAACACATGCTCTTTCTCTCCAAGTCAGCACCTTCCCTGGTCTCTCATACTGTCTGCAGCATCACAGACTCCCTGTAACTCAGGAACAAAACTTTGGAAGCATCTTTGATTCTTCCTCCTGCCCACTTCCCAGAGCAACCATCCCCCAAACCTGGCACTTTTTTTTTTTTCCTTATTCCACTTCCATAATCTTCCTTTCTTTTCCATTTGCACCACCACCTCTCAAGTTCAGGACTTCATACCTCCTCTTCCTCAAAAGAGAAGAGCCTCCTAAACCTTCTTTCTCTTCCAGGTTCTCCTGGTTCAACAGCTCATTGCACAGCACAACTCTGACCCTGGTCTTACTCTTCAGTGGAATAAAATTGAAGAGCGTGTTCCCTGTTGCATCGCCTGTGTCTAGTACAGTGTCTGGTAAAAGGTCACTAAACAAATGTTCTTACTGAATAAATAAATGAGTTTCCTAATGCCTATCAAATATCACCAGGGAATCATGAGGCCTTACAATCTTAGGGTTGAAAGCAAACCTAAATGTCATCCAATTGAGGTCCTTATTTTAAGGACCAGGACTGAACAAATTGTTCCGCCCCAGCCTATCTACACGCCCAGCAATATCTCACCACTTTGCAGTACCACCGTCTGCTCCAATGAAGCAGGAATGCTTACCGTTCCACAAATGCACCTTGAAGTAACCCTTCTACATTTAATTTCTCATTCTTTCTCCCTTCCTTCCCCTTACTTCCATATCCACATGTTTAAAAACTAGATAGACTTGGGGCGCATGGGTGGCTGTCAGTTAAGCATCCAACTCTTGATTTTGACTCAGGTCATGATCCCAGGGTCATGAGACTGAACCCCACATCAGGCTCCAGGGCCTCAAGCCTGCTTCAGATCCTCTCTCTCCCTCTTCCTCTAACCACTTCCTTGCCCCAGCTCATGCACACACTCAGTCTCTCTTAAAAAAAAAAAGAAGAAGAAGAAGAAAAAGAAGGAGGAGGAGGAAGTGAAGAAGAAGAAGGAAGGAGGAAGAAGGAAGAAAGAAGAAGAAGAAGGGAAAAAACAGATAGAATTAAAAGCCCGGTTCATATATCTCCTCTATGAAGCATTTTGTGATCATAAAACAAACACGATATCTCTCTCAGAGAACCTGTGGCACTTAATGTCCCCCTGCCTCAGATACTGGTATGTATGGATCTCATCTCCCCCACTACAGTGTAAGGAACTTCTATTTATATATCCTTGTGTTCCCATCAGAAACCAATATCTGTGCATGGTGGATGCTGAATACATGTTTATGGAATGAATGAATGAATGGTAACTCTGTCCAAAACCAGGTGGATACAAACAGGACATGGATATCTTGGGACCTGCACCATGTTGGGAAGTTTGCACAGGAAAAGCTAGAAGTGCTAAACCTGTCCTAGAGACAACAAGTTCAGCTTAGGGAAAACGTTCTCAACGCTTACCTCACAAGTGCAAGTGCAACGTGCAAACATAACATGATAAGATAAATGACCCAGGGCACGGAGGCAAGCACAGCGTTCACTGTGAACCTGCAAAGCTCGAAGCATTTTGAGTACAAGATTTTGTTCTTTGGTAAAAAAGGGAGGGATTGTTTTTAACTCATTTCGTTTGATTCGTGTTTCTATGGATGTGATGTGGGCAGAAGTGTTCTGTGTTGGATAGACGGGTAATGTGAATATAGAGCTTACCTAATCTAGCTATACACGTACCAACCTCCTCTTTGAAGCCCCCCATTTCTAGATATAAAAGACATGTGAGCAGGGTTTCTCAACCTCAGCACTACTGAAATGTTTGAGGCAGATAATTCTTTGCAAGAATGGGCTGTCCTCTTCATTGTGGGCTATTCCTGGCCTCTCACCACTTGATGCCAGATGCACCCCCTACTTGGGACAATCAAAAATGTTTACAGATTGCCAAATGTCCTCTGGGGGAACAAAAATGTCCCTGGTTGAGACCACTGGTGCAGAATAACTAAGTTGCTCAACATCCTACAACTCATCAGTAATCTAACCAAGAAGAGAGTAACCCCCAGTGGAATCCTCTGGCCATACCACGCACTACCTTCTCTTCAATGCCTCATAGCTGGTAAGACATGGACTCTGGGAGTTGGAATGAACTCGGAGCGGCACCTCTGGTTTTCTAATGCCTCATCGTCCTACATGGGGTTCCACAGCTCAGTAATAAAGAGACATATTCTTAGCAGAGGCTAAAGGAATAACTCAGGCTAAAAATACAAGAGTGATCCCAACCCAACATCACCTGGTTAAGGCTCAGCAACTGGATCTCAGACAAGTAGCATTTTTCCTGATACTTTGGATACTAAGAAACGTGGTCACAAGGCCCCATTGAGAATAGGTTCTCCCCCTCAAATCAGCTTTGTCTTCAGGGGAAACTCCTACACTCATGTTTTCAACTCAATCCTTTACACCCTCACCCCCTGCTTCTCCTTCTGTTTGCTTCTCCTTCTATATTGTAAAGTGTCTCCTTTCACCCACACCCTCTGTGGCCCCCACTTTGCTTCTTCTAGAATTTGTCTTCACTAGAACTTGAGAACCATCTCCCTGCTTCCATATTCTGATCTTTCATTTCCTAAAAAGACTCAATCATTTCAGGCAAGCTATTTTGAGGAGCTGTCGGTGAGGACTAATCAATCATCACTCTTCTAAGTGAACTGCTTAGCTAAGCACTCGTGTACCCTCTGAGGGGCAGAAAAGGACTATCCATTAATGCACTGCTCTTTCTCCCCAGCTTCCTTCTTCAAACCTTCCTTTATGCTCTCAGTCCGATACTCTGACTAACCTCCCCATTAGGAACATCACACTTACAAGTCCTGGAGGACTCTGTGTTTCCCCCAGGAAATATCTCACATTTTCCTATTTCAGAGTATTCTCTTTGTAAAAGACATTCAAGGATCTAGTACTAGCAAGATGGCAGACCAGGAGAAACCTCTTGCTACGAATTTCTAGAAAACTAGATAAAGTACAGGAATGCGTTTTGAAATAGATTTTAAAATATACATTGTTTAACTTGCAAAATGTGAAAGGAATCTCCCAGGAAGAAACGAAAAACCTAAAACCAAGCATGTGAACCAAAACTGCTACTATCCCATGGACAGTGATTGCTCCTCGCAACCTAGAAGATTTCATGGATGGGTTTTAATGCCCATTCAAGAGCAAGAGATAAGGTCTTAGAAGTGTATGTAAGCAGAAGTTGAAACTAAAACTCTGCATTAAGCTGGAACACTTGAAAGACTACACCCTGAGTTAAACAATGAATTGCAAAAAAATCAACTCTGCAGCAAAAGGAGATAATGAGGAAACTTCTCTCTGGGTGAATGAAAAGCAAAACCCTAAGAAATCAAAACCCAAGATTGTGTGTTATGTGGACTTACAAGCTGAATTTACATTACATATTCAGGAGCGTTTAGAAACCTTAAGCCAAGAAAAAAAAAATCAATGTGAAAATTAGTCCCAGTAACTTCCCAGCGTCAAGTGAGAGAACAAACAGAAACACTCCATGAAGCTACTCTCACAACCCTGACAATATTGCATTCCCAAAGGAAAAACAAGCATCACTAGACACCAGCTTGCAATCAGAACTTTTTAATCATGTAAGGAAACAATTCACTATAAGGAAAAGTTAGTTGATACAATAAACAAGAGAATTAGAGCACTACGGTTTGAAAATAATAGAAAATGTATATAAAGAAATAGGATATAATGAAAAAATATTAAGTGGCAAATACAATTTCTTGTAACAAAAAAATGTAATCATTGAAATTAAAAGCAACAGGTAAATTAACTATTAGGTTACACACAACTAAGGGGAGTTTTAGTAAACAAGTAGATATTTATAAGGAAGCTCCCCAGTATACAGCCAGAGAGATAAAGAGATGGAAAATATAAAGTTAAGAGACAGGAAGAACAGACTGAAAAATCCAAAATATAACTCATGGGAGTTCTAGAAAGAAAGAAGAGACAGGAGAGAGACAGTATTTTAAGATCTAAAGGATAAATTTTCCAGCATTACTGGAAGATATAAATCCTTCAATGAGTTCTAGGAAGGATGAACAAAAATAAACCCAAACTATTTGGATTCCAGTGAAATACTAAAAGATCTAAAATTATGAAGAGAAATTCCTAAAAGCATCCTGAGAAAAAAGAGTATCTACAGGAAACAACAATTGGACTATCAGCTATAATCACAGAGACCAGAAGATCATGGAATAATATCGTACAGTATTAAAAATACTCAGCTAAGTTACTTCTCCAAATTGAGGTTTAAATTAAGGCCTTCTCAGAAAAATAAAAAAAAGTGTACTACTCTGGCTCAAGTGAAATAAGTACTATATGGTATTCCTCAAGCAGGAAATTCAGATGGAAGAAAAGAATTGCTTGCAAGAAAATGGTACAATGAGCAACAAGTAATGGTAAATATGAGGACAAACCTACAGTAAAGACGAATGATTAGATAGATAGGTAGGTAGATAGGTTAATTTTGAATACCCACACACAAGACGGAGCTATAGCACTAGACAACAGGCTGATCAGAGGTAAGGTATCAGGCAGAAGGGGGACAGACTTGCAGATAAGCTAGTAAAGGAAGGTATGTGACTAGGGTACCTACTAAAACTATTTCTATTCACTACTGTAAGTGAAGTACTAGTCAATGTAATCAACAAAGTAAAAAAGAAAGAAAAGACATAGAGACTGAAAAGGAAAAAACAAAGCTGTCAATATTCACTGTTGATGCTGTTTACAAAGCAAATAGAAGAGAACCAACAGGAAGAAAATGCAAAGTAATGAAAGAGTTCTAAAAGGATGTCGGATATGAAATTAATATAAGAACACACAGGTTCTCATATGACAACAGCAAAGAATAAAAAATACAGCGATAAAAAGATACCATGGGATAGCATCAAAACTATATGGTATGTAAAAACAAAATTTAATAAAAGATATACAATAAAATATGTAGGGGAAAATTTTTAAATTCTCTTGAGGGATTTTAATGAAGCTCTAAGCATAGGAAGAAATATGTCATGTTGGGGGATGGAAAAATTGAAACAGCTTAAAGATAGCAATCCTCTCCTAAATAAATCCATAAGTTCAGTTACAATCAAAATCCCATTTTTATAAGGACATTGGGGAGGGTATGTGCTATGGTAAGTCCTGTGAAATCTGTAAGCCTGAATATTCACAGACCTGTACCCCTGGGGCAAATAATACATTATATGTTAATAAAAAATGGAAATAGAAAAAAATCCCATTTTTAAAATGAAATGTGACAAGCTGATCCTAAAAGTTATATGGATGAATAAAGGGCCAATATCCAAGATACTTTGGCAGAGGTGTGGGGAGAATTTACCCTAATACATCAAAACTACACAGCCATAAAAACTAAATTATTGAGACACATCAGAGGGAATATGCAATTAGACCATTGGAGGAAAATAAGGTGCCCAGAAACAGTGGAAACCTATTGACTATCTACTAAACAGTGTTGTGACAAAGGACTAATCATAGGGAGGATGAAAAATGAAATTAGGGCCTACCTCACACTATATACAAAAATTAATTATAGATGGATTGAAAGAGCCAAATATGATAGGCAAAACTGAAAAAAAGTTTAATACAAAGAAGTCGTTTTTTATCTCAGAATTTTTAAACAAGACAAAATCAGCTAAAATCATAAAAAAGCAGATAAATTTTACCACACCAAAATTAATAACTCTGTGTGACAAACAGCACCATAAACAAAGTGAAGAAGACAAGCCATTTGAGGGAAAAGATATTTACAACCCATAAATCATATCTAGAATACTTATAAGAACCCTAACAAATCAAACAAAAAAAAACACAAACTACCTAATAGAAATACAGGAAAAAGATATGAAACTACAATTCACATAAGAAGAAATCCAAATGGCCAATAAACATATGTCACATGCTCAATTTCATTAGTAATCAGGGAAAATCCAATTAATGCAATAATTGGATTTCATTTCACATGCATCAGACTGTCAAACTTAATTCTGATTGTCTGAAGTGCTGTGGAAGATATAGAAATGGGGACTGCAAACGGCAGGCGTGTA
Source organism: Ailurus styani (assembly GCA_002007465.1). Lineage (NCBI taxonomy): Eukaryota > Metazoa > Chordata > Mammalia > Carnivora > Ailuridae > Ailurus > Ailurus styani. The sequence continues at coordinate 768,417 of LNAC01000442.1, read as the reverse complement.
GATGGGAGTCACTTTGGAAAGCAGTGTGGTAATAGCCAATGACATTGGACATGTGCATTCCAAAACTCGACAATTCCACCTTTAGGCATGTACCCTGGAGAAAATCTCATGTCCTTGCCCAAGGAGACACAGGCAAGGATGATCATTTTAACACTACTTATAGCAGGCAAAAAGAATTTAACACTACTTATAGTAGGCAAAAGCCTGGCTCCCTTCAGAAGAGGAGTAAGTGAACAACCTTCAATTTATTCATACAATGTAATTTTATGCAGTAAGTGAGATAATGAAATAAGTGTGCATGTAATAACACTGGTTAATCTTAAAAATTAATGTTCACTTTGCTGCAAAAGGACACATTTCACATATCATTTATGTAAAATTCTAAAACTCACAAAAATTCACATATGTACTTCATTAATACATACATATGTAGTCAAATTACAAAAATGTACATGGTAATGAAATTTTAATTCCAGAGGAGTGGTGACTTGTGGAGAGAGGGATAAGGGGTGAGGGTGCATAAATGCATCTGTGATATTAAAAATGGGAGCAAATAAGAAGATGAAGCAAATAAGACAAACATTATGGTCTATTTAATCTTAATGGTGGTGCATGGGTGTTTCTTCATTGCTTTTTATATCAAATGTTTGATATATCATAATTCAAATAAATGTTTCAGAGAGATTCAGGAGATATTCTTACTAATTAAAGCACACAGATTTGGCAAAGATGTGGGTAAATCTCATCCACACTGGTAAGGGATGTAATTAGTACAAACTCTCCTGAGGGAGACAAGGCAATGTTTCTGAAGAGTCATAAATATATGCATAGCCTTTGCCCCACTAATTCCAATTCTAAAAATTTGTCCTTATGAGATCACTGAATTTGCACACAAAGATGCATTTGTAAGATTGCCCACTCGACTGTTAATTTGAATATTAAAAGCACCAATCCAAATAATAATAAGGTACTGGTTAACATCATGTAGTCATATAATGGAGTATTTTATAATTACTCAAAGTCACATGCTAAAATAAATCATATGGTGATATAATATTTATTTAATGACAGGAAATTGTCCACAGCATACTATTAATGAGTAAAGCAGGTCATAAAGGCAATATGCACTGACCATCATCCCCATTTAATGTAATGAAACTGTAGGTAGGTATTATAGATGTAATTGTACAGATGCCCATGTGGGAGGGGGTGGGAAACCCAGAAGAAAGTTACCCAATGTGAGTGATTAATTTGACATGATGGAATCATAGATGAGATTTTCTTCTGTGTGCTTTTTCATATTTTGTAAAATAAATATAAAATATTTTTGTGATTTCGAAAACACACATTGTAACTATGATGGGTCCAAGGTTCATAAGGGTTCATCAGCCACTATTCACAACTTATCATTTATTCTGCAAGAGCTGACATATTTTTCATTGAGCAAGTGAAGAAGGCAGTGAGGGGGAAATGCCTTAGCATTTGATTGCAAAGGCACAACTGCCTGAGGTATTAGAATCTTCCATCCATAAAAGGGGTTGAACAACACTTGTCCCAAAGGACCTCATGGCGGCACCATCACAGTAATTTGTAGATGGATGCTGCTTTGAGTCTCTCAAAAGAAAGGACTAGGTTCCAGCCTCCTGAATGTCTCCAGAAGAATAGTTGGTAAGGATCTATTACCACCACCACCCCCCTTTTATGGCACAAACTCCAGAATCTCCAGGGTCAACCATGGAAGGAGGTCTGCCAGATGAAGACCAAGGCTGAACCAACCTCAATTCAATTGCACTGAATTTTACCTTCCACGCAGTTTATTTATCCTGGGTGTCAGGTATAATCAGGGGATAGAAAGAGCATGTATCAAGCACTTTACACATCTAAATCATTTATTCTCATAATTCCGAGCAGTTGGCATTATTAATCTTCACATCGTAGATAAGAAACGAAGCCATACAACTAGGAATGGCTCAGCCTGAAACTGAAACCCAGAGCTATCTGAATTCAAGATTCAGTCTGGTCTTATTAAGCTAAATTACTTTTCATTAATAGAAGCAGTATTTCCTTAAATTTTTAGCCACGGAGCTTTTTCTGCAAAAGAAATACTACTGTAAGAGTAAATTAATTAAACAGATAAAGGCAGAAGGCTACTCTGAGTCAGCTGAGGGTGGGAAACCCAAACTCCTTTCCCCTGAGAAAGGAAGAGCTTGAATAATGCTGACCTGAGGTTATGCGAAAGGTTTTCAGAGCACCCTGACAGTGTTCAAGGGGAAGCCTCTGTTTCAACGCAGATGAAGGTCCATGGCAGGTTGTAATCTGTCATCTTGTTGAACCAGGTATTTGAGTTCCAAGCATAAAGGCAGCTGTGCAGAGGTGAGTCCATTACTGAGAGCAACTGGCCCACTACTCAGCACCCATGTCAGTGTTGCCTTGCCTTAGGATCGCCCTTGTCACAGACGCACATGATCATGACCCACACTGCTCCCACTCGTTTGGGCTATCATTCATCTCTTACCTGAACCATGGCAATAGCCTCCCCACCACTCATCCTGCTTCCACTCCAGCCTCCCTTCAAATTATTCTCCCAGAGTCATCTTTTTAAAAAGTTAAGACAAATCAACCATCCCCTATTTAATACTCTCTAACCCTAATTTTCAGAACGAAATGAAAATGCCTTACCATGTCCTACAAAACCTACTCCACCTAATGCCTGCCTATTTGTCTTAGCCCAGCTCCCCAGGAAGCAGAGCCTGAAGCAGGGGTTTAGATGCCTTTTTTACTGCATGCAATCACACAAAAGCAGGAGTGGGGGGAAAGGGAAGGAAGGCAGGGGAAAAGGGAGAGCCAATACAAGTGTGTATTACCAAGCTGGCCACGGGAAAAGCCCAGGTAACTTCATCTTGGGACAGTCTGTCAGAGGAAACCTAAGAAATTTATCTGCTGAATCTCCTATTGGTCAAAAGTTCATCACTCTGGGAGTTAATTTCCTTCTCCAACTTGCAGCTGCCCAAGAGAGTCCTGACTATCTCATGGGTCAGTGTCAACAGGGAAGGAAGCTCCAGGGAAAAGGTGGGAGATGCAAAGCATGAAGTGAGGGGCTGTCAGCTTTTACATGCATGGCATTGGTCAGTCACTGCAGTGGTGGCTGGGCTGGAACGAATGGCCAAAAGTCCCAGAGGCAGGAGAGGCCAAGAGGCTCTGATGTGGCCCACGTATGACCCAATGACCTTCTGTTTCGACCATACATTCTATCTCCCTCTAATTCACTCATTCCACTCATACTGACATTGATATTTCTCAAACACACAAGCTATCTTCTGCCTTAGGGCATCCAAGCTAGTTATTTCCTCTGCTAGAAATGCTCTTCCCACATTTCTGGTGGTCCAATCTGGACCACCCACCCAGACAACCTCCATGACATCATCCTTTGCTAATCTTCCACTTTTTGCTATCTGGCATTTTCTCGTTTATTCGTTGTTGACCTGTCTCAAAAGAATACAAACTACGTGAGAGCAGAGACCCTCAATACCATTCAGTGCTGTCTTCCCATAGTTGAATTAGTACAAAGTTGTACGAGGTGCTCAATTATTTCTTGAATATTTGTTGAACAAATGGATGGATGGATGGATGGCTACAGATGGATAAATGGATGGATGGACGTGTAAATAAATTAAAATATATCTCGTCTTGTGAAAAAGCACCACGAAGTCGATAGAAAATCAAGGTGAAAGCTAAAAAGGCTAACCTATGGTCGTGCAAGGCACCCAACTCACACGGTCCTCTGCAGTGAAGCCAAGAGTCCATATGGAAATGTCTGAGCTCACGGGCTTCAGCATCCCAGCTAGGCTGCCTAGCTCAGATGTCACAGGCCCACTGCACCTCAGATTATGCATGTTTCTTAGAAGTGGCTTTGTACAGGCTAAACCCTGGCGCTCTCTCTGCTCTCTCCTTTTCTCTTCCTAGCCATGGATGGGGACAAGTCAGTTCTGGCTATTTCTGAAATGGTCAGAACAACAACAGCAAATGTTATTATTGTTTCTTCCCCAGCTTTTGCCTTTTGGCAGGCATAGGTTGTGGGAACTTTAGGGAGCTGGGAGCAAGGGCGGAGGGACAAGGAGGGGCCTCGTGGCACCAGGAGCTCCAGAAGTGCCAGCCCAAGATCACCTGTGTCTTCTGCCTCCATGCTTTGCCAGCAGGACAGCCCCAGCTAGCTGGAGACCCCTGGCCAGATACCATGGCAACGAGAGGACATATTGAGGCGAGAGAGAATTATGACACACAGCTTAAAAGAGCAGTTTAAAGAACAGAAACAGGCTTTCTGGTAAATGGCTGGAAAGGCAGGAAGGCAGCCAGAGGAGTGAGTGGAGGAGGGCATCTGGCCCCTGGCGGGGAGCCAGCTCGCAGACACAGATGGACCCATACCATGTCCAGAAGCAACGTGGGGTGTCATCCCTACCCACTCCCAACTTTGAGATTCCTTTTTTCCTCCCTACCCCATCTCCCCTGTATGTCCCTTCCTCCAGCATCCCTGCCAAACCTCTTTTCCCATTGCAGGAACACATCAAGTCTTAGAGTATCACCGGTTATTCATCTCTCTGTCATTCACAAACCAGGTTGAGCTGAGGCACTGCTCCTATTCCTGGCCTCAGACATTTGTTCCACTTACTGTATATGCTTGATTCCTGACAGGTGGCCCGTAGAATACTCAGACTGAGTCAGCCCCAGGCCGTGGGCTAGGGGGGAACTTGCCCTTTCTGCATATTCCCGGGGGTAGGAGAAGTTATATGCCGAGCCCTGCAAAGCCTGCTAGGCCTCCCCTGTAGAGGTTGCCTGTGCTGCTAGTGAGACCAGTCACAGTAATGCCTGTGATTCTGTCATCCAGGCCTGCCAGTCCCCAATTCTGAAGTCCTTCAGCTGGTGAGGAACTGTGTCCCTTGGCTGGCAGCTAATCCCTGTCCTGGGCTACCTAGTAGCTCTCCCAATCTCCAGGGCATCTCCCAAAAGCCCTTTGCCCACCAAATTCGCCTTCCTTTCTTGCTCTTTAGTAGACAGGCTAACCCAAGGCCCCCCGACTCTTCCCTGCCATATCTGAATTCTCAACCAGGCAGTCTGGAAGATTACAATTACAATTTTTCCCCTTTTCAAACCTCTGGGGAAAGACAGGTGGAGGAGGAAGAGAGAAAAAAGTCTCCACCTCCAGCTGTCACATCCCACGGCCCCACAGCGAATACTGCAGGTAAATATTAGCTCCCGTTGGAGTTGAAGAATACCAGAGAGAGTGTGAGAGAGAGGGAGAAGGGAGAGGGTGAACATGAATTTCTGCTGCTTAGCACCTTCCTGGCAGCGTGGGAAGCTGGTTGAATAAGCAAAACATGGGCTCTCAACTCCAGGCACATAAATAAACTCAAACAGATCCACTGCTTTTAGCAGCCCGTGAGGGAGGCCTGAAGAAGGATGGCCCCACTGGCTCCCACCCTCCCTGTGCCCTATAGCCACTTAGTTCCTAGAAACAAGGACTTCTCCACCTTGAGAAGGAGTAGGAGGCAGGGGAAGGTGTGAAGACACCAAGCAAAGGAGGGAGAGGTTTGCGCCAAGGGACTACCTCACATCACACCCAGGCTCATAAAACAAGCATGCCTCTCCCTCACCCTCTGGCTGCTCATCTACAGTGAGACGTACCTTCCAGGCCAGAAAGCACGGGTCCTTGCCAAGACCCAAGTTTATGGTCTCCAAGTTAGTGGTTTCCCTCATCTTGTCTCCCATGGGCTCCCCAGCCTCCTGCCCAGCTACCCAGTCCCTCCTGCATTAATGTCTGGCCTTCGTGTGAGGCTCCACTCCTTTCAGTTTCTTTCTCCCCTGTGTTCACTTAGACGTGCAGCAGCACTCCATTCCCTCTATAAAAGTTCTTGATCATGAACTTCTTGACTCCAAATGGACCTGGTCTTTCTCCTCCAACTTCCGTTCATCTCCCTTCCCATCCCTCAACTCAGCAACTCTGAAACCAAATACTTTCCCTCCCCTGAGCACGCTCTCTTCCCATTGTAGTCAATGGTGACCATTCCAGGATCAGACTCCCAGATTTAGGCCACCGGTTCCTCCCTTTCTACCCAGACGCCTGTCCTGTCGAGCCTTCTTCCATCCTTTCCAGTCTCTCCTGCAATGCAGCCTGTCTGCCACTGCTCACTGGGCCCTCCTCGGGAGCAGGGACCAACTCATTTTTGGTGCTGTCCTCAAGAGCATGGCCTAGACTGTACATCTCAGGATAAGACCAGAATGAGCAAGGTTGATCTAACCCAAGAATGAGTCCACAGTGTAGTCTAGGATGGAAGCAAGAGGTCAGAACTAAAATGAGATATTGCTGACTGCATGTGAATTTTCAAGCGAGGTCAAAAATTGGCATGTGAGAGAGCAAGCCAGAAATGGAACACAGGTGGACTGGGTCACAGACTCACTGACTGGGGCCAGTGGTTCAAGACATTGACTTCGGTTATTTCCAGGGAATCAGAGATCTGTTTTTATTGTGATAACATCAGGGTGATTTTTTTTATAGGCACAGCAGATAAATGGATAAGCCTTCCAAACTTTTCTCCCTATGGCCCTAAGTAAACCCTCCAATCTTATCCCCCAATCTCTTCTCACATTATTCCATAAGAGGAAGTTTCCCCATACCCTTCCACTGTAACAAAACCTTCCATCCTTCAGCTTGTTATCAGTGTTTATCCCTGCACTGGGCGCTTTCCCTGAACACTCCCACTTCTCCAGATTTGCTCCTCCCCTTGACTCCAGACGTTTGCACACACCAGTGGTTCCCTTGCTTTTGGCTTTCAGGGGGAGCAAAATTTAAAAGGGAACCAATATAATGTGGCCAACTTTTTATTTTCTAAGTATGGGCTTTCAAAAACAGCCACCACTATTTATACCCCATTATTTAAAAAAAGAAAAGAAAAGAAAAGAAAGAAAGGGCATGTTAGCACTGTAACATTGGAAGGATATAATCTCAGAAAACCCTGTAAAACAAATAAATTTAGCCCTATGAGATAATCATTACTTGCCCTATTTTCCTCACTTCACAGCAAACTGATGAAAATGTTGTCATCAACAAGCACCAACCCATAAATTAGCATTTGGGAACCATAGATCTAGATGTCTCATTTGACACTTAATCATAGAGTGCCTTGCATGTTTTGTTCACTTTTTTCCCCCTCTTATATTGTTTACCCAACTTTTCAACTGCACATGCCTTCCCTACGTGCTAGATAGTAAGACCCTTCGGGTCAAGGTCTGTCTTATATTTCTTTGTATCCCTCATAGTACACATTGTACATGGAATAAATACCAAGTAAGTGAATGCCAGGTCAGAGCAGGGAAATACTTAAGGAACCAAAGGTAAGGAGGGACCTAAGGAATAAAAAAAGATGGGGAGGACAGCACATTTCCACTACCCCCTATACTACATTTATGCTTTGAATCCTTGAATGATGCTGATGAAAACAGATGGATAAATCTGAAAAATTCGGGTCGTCCAGCCCAAGGGATCATTAGTTCACGACTTGTGAACTAATCTCCCCGGACCCCTGAACTGTTACCAGTCTTAGGGGCAACCATTTAGAGGAAGAACATCAGGCTGAAATTCAAGACAGGATTACATTCTTGCTTTATCTTCAGGGTGTCATTTTATCTCATCCAGCCTTAGCTGCCACTCTTGTCAAAAGCCCTTATTCTACATTTATACTGGAAGATCCTTTCCAACTCAGAATGCTGTGATTTTTTTCTCACTCCCACTTTATCAGTACCTGAACAGGAATAACATACAGAGACGGTTAACAGGGTCATCTAAGTTCCCCCCTGAGGCTCGGAAGAGGAGCCGGATCTCTAGACGCTCAATCCACCACCTAGCATGACTTTCCTGACCACTTGTAAGACCACAGGCTAACACAGAGCTAGGCCACCATGGCCCTATCGATGCACCTTGTTCCCACTATGAAGCTACCGGGCTCATAGTAAAAGTAATGAGCTGCTACTTATTAAGTGCCTCCTATAAGCCAAGTACTTTCCCTGCACCGTCTCCCATTCTGTCAACAACCCAGCAAGGTAGGTATTAGCTCCCTTTTGCACAAGAAGAAAACTGAGGCAAGAGAAGTTAAGCGACAGAGTGGAAAAGGACAGCAGGGATTCAAGTCTTGAATCTGCCAGGAAACATGCCAGAGCCTGTGTTCTCCCAGCTTCAATCTCTTAGGGGCTAAGAAGTCAAGAACTACTAGTGGCCATTTGGATCTTCCAAAACACACGATTGAAATACCTTGAATTTGCCCCAGGGCGAGAATTCCACTTCAGTCGGATCCCGCCTCCCACCACCATCAACCCCACCAGCATTTGAAACTGATAGTGTCAGCCCTCCTTTGCAGGACCTTTCCGGCTCTCTGTCTCCAGGGGAACTCTGCCATCAACCCCCACACTTCCAGAGTAGGATATAAAGGGTCACCTGTCATATCACCGACATTTAAATTGGGAACCTAGAGGTAGTCTGTTTGCTCCCATTTTCAGTCCATCCTCAGCACTACCCACCCCTCCCTGCTTCTCCTTGGATTATTTAAATGCATGCTGAGATCATAAACTGCTTGGAGGGCAGAAATCATTCCTTAAAATTGCTGTATCCTCTACAGAGACCAGAACTAACTTTTGCGCCTACACTGTAGGTACTCAGTAAGTATTTGAGAAAAAGAGAAAGGCTTAGGCCTGTATTTCACAAATTGTGAGTTAGAAAGTTGCTACTAAATTCCGGGAAGTTCTCAGAAAGGGAAACCAGAAAAATACTAACTCTTAATTTTGCTGTATAATTAGGAAGTAAAATGATTTTCTTTGCCTCTGGGCCCTTTCTCTATACCCTTTAACTCATAACTACTGGTGCATCAAGGCAAACTGCAGCCTTTTCAAGAACATTTCATGGAAAAGGGCTTGCTTTAATGAAGATACAATTTCTGAGAACAAAGGAACTTGTACACTGGATGCTTGAGATGCAATGGTTTCAGGAAAACACTAGCATGAAGGTCCAGATACAAGTCCATCAAGAGTTGAGGATACTAAAACTGGCCAGCTGGTATTCACAGGGTCAGCAACAATGCACGTCCAGGAAAGAATCCAAATGGCAAATTTTTCTATTCACTCTTAAGTGTCTGGAGTGCCAGGAATCCGCGGGAGGGGGTGGAAGGCAGCCGTCCTACTGAGAAGAACCAGCACCAGAGAGCTTGGTCCAGACAGAAGAGGCTGGAGCTGGAGCCAAAGATGGGGTTTGCTAGGTCTTGCGTGTGATCAATAAAGGAACCAACACCAACTCTGGAGGATGGTTTGGTCAGGCCTAACCAGAAAAGTCTTGAAGACAGGATAGGGTTCCCTGTCCCCCCACCAGGAAATGCTTTCCTGGGAGACAATGTCCTAAGAAGGCTGATCAGGAAAACAGAGAAAACTACGTGGCTGAGGTAGGCTAGGAGATGAGCCCTGCTTTCTGGATGCTTCCCAACACCTGCAACCCAGTGCAGTCCCTTAAGTGTGCCAAGGACAATGGCTTAAAGACCACTGGAGAAGCATTAATGTACCAACCTTTGGATCTAAAGACCCAGATTTAAAGGCAGTTTCCACAACCCCTGAGTTAACTCTGAACTCCTACTCTCAGCTTCTTATCTCTGCAACATCCTCTACAACTTCCCTGGTGAAGAGATAAAATGAGGGGGGGCGCCTGGATGGCTCAGTCATTAAGCATCTGCCTTCAATTCAGGTCATGATCCCAGAGTCCCAGGATCGAGCCCCACGTCGGGCTCCCTGCTCTGCGGGAAAGCCTGCTTCTCTCTCTCCCACTCCCCCTGCTTGTGTTCCCTCTCTCGCTGTATCTCTCTCTGTCAAATAAATAAATAAAATCTTTAAAAAAAAAAGGGAGAGAGAGATAAAATGAGGTAACATACATCAAAGGGTCTCATAAACTCCAAAGTGCCATACAAAAGCGTTGCTTTTTATGAAGAGCCCTTCCCGCTTATTCAGTTAGCTAGGCTTTGACAGGGAACTCAGAAGTCACCTAGTCCCAAGGAACAGCCTTACTATTGAGGATTCAAACAAAGGCAAATTGGTCAACTACGTCCTCAGCTGACCTTAACCATCATCAAATTGAGGAAGTTCCTTCCCCACTGGGGGCTCCGGGCCACGTTGTGGGACAGAACTACTTAGCGTGGGACAGAGCTGCTTGCCTGCTCCTCAGTTCTCCTACGTGGCGAGCAGGTTGGTTTCCAAGGGGCAGGATTTATCTCGCCTACAGAAATCGGAGCAGCCCTTCTCTAAGGCAGCAACCTTGGCAGACTTCTTTGGCATTCTTCTCAGTCCTAAGGGGTCCACCAATTGCTTCATGTCCCTGCTTAAAATACTTCATTGGCTCCTCACTTCTTGCAGGATCAAGTCCAAATTCCTTAGCCCGAGGCCCTCCCTTCTTATTCTGTACACTCTCCTTGAAGACTCTCGGCCACTCCAAGGCTTCAACTTTGAGGCAGATGACTCAAAACAGAGTGTTCGTAGCCATGACCTCTCTCTCCTGAGCCCTTAACTTTTTAAAACCAGCTGCCTGCAGGACACTCAACTGTCTCCAAGGGGAGATGTTAAAAATACTGAACTGGGATTTCAAGGGCACTAACCAGTCAGAATGGGAGATGTCCTGCTGTGCTGCACATTATCCACCTTGGCAGATCTCAGGAAGGCCTTAGCGACCGGCTAAGTTAGCGCAAGCAGCGCAGTGAAAAGGGCACGCCAACGAGGGCTCCTCAGTGGTTCCTCACCGACCGTACAGAGGTGTTTTGGTATTTCAATAACCAACCCAGCCACACGAATCACGACCAACTCAAACTCAATCCTGGCTAACCCACCGCCCCTCACATTCCTCATGTCCCAGCCACATTCATCTTTTCCAGCCCAGCTTCCCACACCTGTTCTGCCTTTTATGTCCCTGAAGCAATAAATGGCTCTACTATCCATCCAGTTGCCTAAGGAAGAAATCTGGGTATTCTTGCTTGCCACCTCCTCTCCCTGAACCCCACTGAATCAATCAGCAAGTCCTATTCTTTGCAATTCCTAAAGAGTTCTTAAATACACCCACTTTCTCCAGCCCCATCTTTAAATCTGGCCCCTGCTTTTTTCACTTAAGACTGTTTCAGTGAGTCTCCCTGACTCTGGTGCTGCCTCCTCCAAGCCACTCTCCACATCCCAGCTAAAATAATCTTCTTTAAGGCCAAATTTGTTCATGTAACTACTCTTCTATAATTATTCCACTTCTCTGAGGTTAAAACACAAATAACTCCATGTGGCCTACGTGTCATTACACAGTGTTTCAGTTCCTACTAATCCAATCTCTCTTCATCTCCCTTCCATCGCCCTGCTGCGCGCTAGGATCCCACCCCTGATCTGGGCTTCTAATACTCGCGCTCACCTACCTCTCCCTGGCCTCTGGGCTTTTGCTCATGGCATTTATTCTGTTGAGAGCTCTTCCTCACTTCTTCTTGAACCCCCTACACACACATACTCTTCCTCTCCCTCTCTCTCTCTCCCCTCCCTCATCTGAAGGTCTCCAATTTGTCTTCAGGTCTAGTGTGTATGTAAATTCCTTAAGAAAGCCTTTCCTGCCCATCCACTGCCAAGACCAGGTTGGGCACCTTCCTAGGTGCCGCCATAACATCCTATACTCCCTGCTTCCCATCACATTTACGACACTCTACTGTATTCGCCTTTTTAACTGAGGGAGAGGTTTGTCATTTCTTATCTTTCACTATCCAAAGTAGAGGCTTACTTGGGATTTGCTGAAATGAAACAAAGGAGCCCGCTGTCCGGCACCTTCATACCCAAGCGGTCTGTGGGTAGGAACTGGTCAAAGAGGCCCCCAGTGTCTGCTCGCACAGGCTCTCGCCCTACTGCACGCCAACAGAAAGATGCCGACACCAGCTCATGTGACACTCCTGACTCTCTGCACAGAAGCTGAGAGGGAGAAGAGATTCGGGGAGGCATTATAAATTCCTCGGCAGTCAGGGCCCAAAAGCAACTTAGCAACTTGTAATCCTCATCTGTCAGAGTTGCTTTAATCAACATGCAAAGACAGAATCATGGTGCCCTGCCAGCCTGTCACAGCAGTACCAAAATTGGAAGAGAAAAACAAGAATACTGAGGCAGGACATAAGCTGATCACATTATTTCAAGTGTGTACGTGAGTGGACATATGTGTGAACCGCAGACGGAAATAGCTCTGGGCCCCTGAGCCGTTACTGTGGCGGCATCTCTGGGGTGGGACCACAGACCTCTGGGGAGCTTTCTAATGGACACAGAAGCCAAATAACTCTGACTTGAACTGTGAGCTTCCAAAATGCCACAGCACCAAGTGTCTACCCGTATCCGAACCAAGTGCAGCTGCAGGACATCAATGATCACATCATGGATGGGGGCAGGGAGGGGTGGGGGAAGGAGGGTAAAGAACTGGAGGCCTCCAGATGTGACCCTACCAATAGCCACCCCAGACCTGGCATGCCCTTCTGCCCCACTCTGTCTCCTTCGTGCCCACAATTCCTGGAAGGTTCTCCCCTGCAGAGCTCCTGCAGCTCTGACGCCTGTGGCAAGGCCACCAAAGGCCTCTCGGTTCCAGTCCACTGAGAAAGCAGGTGCCATGTGCCCAAGGCCAGCCCCCTGCAGGGCCCCAGGTGAGCTGAAATGAGCCGAACAGAGGAGAAGCTTCAAGCAGCTTTTCAACACCCAGATCTGAGTAACATAGAATTGGTCCTGCTGCGTATGAGAGACTGACGTGGGAGGGCAATTGGTGATCTGCTCTCCACCAGAAGCTCAGGCCTCAAGCATACCGAAGTTAATACAGAGAAAACATTTATGCTTAAACAAGCCATCAATTCCAAGGCTCTTGGTTAAAGTCCCAAGAGAAACAATGTGATGGGGTAGAAAGAGAAGGATTCAGACCTTGGAGTCTTACCCTCTTGAGCTCAAATCCTGGCTCTGTCATTTGCTAACTTGTGGCTCTTAGGCAAGTTACTTAATTTCTACAAATCTCAGTTAACTCATCGGCAAGATGAGGACAGTTCTTATCTAATGTACAACACATGTGCAGGTCTAGCACGATGCTTGGCATATAGTAGGTGCTCCATAAACACCAATTTCCCTCCTCCCCATCGTAACCTCTAGAATTTAAATTAAATGCATTGTGGACTTTGTCAAGAAACTATACATGGCAGGCAGAATAATATCCCTTCCAGAGACGTAAACATCCTGACCCCCAGGACCTGTAAATTAAGAGAATTATGTTTTTAGGTGGAATAAACGTTGCTACTCAGCTGACCCTAAAATGGAGAGATCATCCCAGATTATCATAGTCTCATCTACCTAATACTTACATGATCTCTAATCTAATCACACGAGCTTTTAAAAGTAGAAGAGGAAGGCAAAAGGTAGGCCAGTGATATACCTTGAGAAAAGGTCCCCTCGCTCTTCCTGGAGGAAGGAGGTCACAAGTCAGAGGATGCAGCAGCCTCTAGAAGGGAGATGCCTCTCTGGTTACAACCAGCAAGAACGTGGAGACCACAAGCCTACAGGTGCAAAGAAATGAATTCTGCCAACAACCAGCAAGACCAGGAAACAAATTCTCCCCTGGAGTGTCCAAAAGGGAACATTCCTCTGACACCTTGATTTTGGTCCAGTGAGACCCATACCAGACTTCTGCACAGAAGTGGAAGATAAGAAATCTGTGGGTTTTTTAAGATACTAAACTCATAGGAATTTGTTATGGCAGCAATAGAAAAACTGAAACACTATGCTATGTACAGATTTAATGTTTTAATAGAGTTCTATTTTGATTTTTTTTAAAAAATCCCCAAATAAAATAACAATCAGGTTGGTTTGGTTTGGTTATTTACTCAGTTAATCACCCCTAGAGAAGCCAGGATATTCTGGATATTTGAGCCCGGAGGCTTTACTACAGGCCACTTCCTTCTGGTGTCCACTGAGGAAATAAAGCACACTGGCAAGGACTTGACAGCCTTGGGAGAAGAGCCTTCCCAAATCACCCTTCAATGCAAGATAACATCACAAGCTTGAAATGCAATGGACCAGATCCTTCTGGGATTAAGAAAGGCTCCAACAGGTGCAGTTCCACAGAACAGCACTTTAAGAACAGTGTGTTTGGGAGAGAGGAAAGAAACCAGATGCCACATAGGTACCTGGACATAAGAATGATCCAGTAGGTGCATCAGCCCCACCAGCCACCAGAAGAGATTTCCTGGTAACACAGACGGCACACGTCGTGGTATCTCCCATCATGTCAGAATGTGCCGCTCTGCAATTGAATGACAAAAAGCAAGGTCTTCGGGGGACATACCACCAAAGAATAATGAGGATGAGCAGAGAGAGCACAGGGACCCAGACAAATTCTTCATTTTCAATCCTGAGCACCTCTAGATTTAGAGAGCCCAAACCAAGAAGCTGTAAACATTAATTCAGCATGGCATTTGACCAGCTTATTAAATGCCTCTGCATCTCTGTATAGTGCATTAGCCACCCGAACACCAGGAACAAGGAGAAGCTGATGGCAGTCACTCCAAGCGTCGCGTGCTGATGGGAGACTGCAGCCCCCGTAATAAAACAGCGGTCTGCTGTATTAATTAGATCATTTATAATAGCTTTATCCATTAGGCCCACTATATTCTGACGTGCTCAGAATGCAATACTTGGCATCAAGCAATCCTGGGCCCTTCGGCTAAGATTCACTGCCTCCTTATTGCAGGCAGAGCAGGATCTAGGCAGTGCTCCCAAGCCAGAGGCACCTGTGTGGTCACCTCCCAGAGGCTGGAAGACCCCAGACTGGCCCTTGCCACATGTCTCCCCCCGTCCTGGAAGTCCTCCCCACCCAAATAATGCCGCAGTTTAGCAAGGTAATGAAGACTGACCCATGCCCCAGACTCTGAGGTCAGCCCCGCCGGTGGGCATAGAAACAGGATAGAACAGGATGCTATTCAGTCTAGAAACAGGATACTATTTTACCTTGAGAACAAACTGCCAGGTGGCCTCCAAGATGACTCGGTGATAGTCATTTGCGGGAAGAAGGTCCAAGCATCCTTACACTCTTCTCCCTCCCCAAATGGCAGGGGGTGCTCTGTGTGGTGGGCTGTGACAGCAGTCACCTCACAAAATCAGGGTGGCTGAGGATTCTCTTTGAGCCAGTGGGAATTCAGGAGCCACAAGGCAAAGATACAAAGATGCCTTCCCAACTCTGATGTCTCCCTTTTTGAACCTGAATGATAATTGCTGCATAAACAACTAATTGAGCAAATATAGTGAGGCTGAGACCAGATGTGTCAAATGCTATGATTTTTAACTCTCAAACGTGGAATGTTTGGGTTGTTTTCCACGGCTACCCATATATCAGGCCTCTCCCTTTGGCTCCAGGAGGGCAGGGCTCCTGTGTGGTGTATCACCTGCTGTACCACACAACTCTGGGCTCTGTCACGCACAGGGCAGGTGTGCAACAGACCCGTGGGTGGGCTGAGAAACACTCACCCACCAGCCAGTCCCACAAAGAACTTCCTCCTGCCAGAGACCTGCTGCCACTCTTCATCCTCACTGCCCACCTGCATCCTCACCACCCATCCTTTCTCCTCTCCCGCCCTGAAGTCGAGAAGCAGGAGCATGTGAAATGGGTTCAAGGCTCTAAGTCTTCTGAAGTATTCTCCTCACGTTGGATTAAGCTCATGCTAAACACAGAAGGGCACTCAGAAATAGCATCAAATTGAAAATACAGAGGGAAAAAAACAAATCTTGAGTTGGAGATGATGTGTTTTATTTTTATCTTTTTTTTTAAGTTTATAGAAGAAGTAAACATATAATCCCTTAAAGACTAAGTACCCCAGTGCATGTAAAAAAAAAAAAAAAAAGAATCAGTCAGTGCTTAGGAACAAAAGGATGAATAAGCCAATTTTCCTGCCCTCAAGGAAATCAAAGTCAGGAAGGGACGGAGTCAGGAAAACAAGTGTAGAAGAGCTGAGCAGGAGGAGAGTCCGAGAGCTTATCTCCTTTACTTTCCCTCCAGTTTGTCTTCTCTTGTTTTGTTTAAGAGTACATCTGCAACTGGGCGCCTGGGTGGCTCAGTGGGTTAAAGCCTCTGCTTTCGGCTCAGGTCATGATCTCAGGGTCCTGGGATCGGGGCCCGCATCGGGCTCTCTGCTCAGCAGGGAGTCTGCTTCCTCCTCTCCCTGTCTCTCTGCCTGCCTCTCTGCCTACTTGTAATCTCTCTCTCTGTGTCAAATAAATAAATAAAATCTTAAAAAAAAAAAAGAGTACATCTGCAACTAACAATGGAAAACAAAAATGCCATCAGCAAGAAATTTCCAAAAGACCAAAAACCAAAGGGTAAAAATTGACAGAGAAGAATGAGGAACCACAGCCAGGAGGGAAAAAAATGGTAACCCCAGCGGTGGGAGCAGTTCAGGGGCTCCAAGCAGAGTTGACGGTTCCCAGAGCACTCAAGGCGGGGAACTATGGAATGACTTCTGAGCTCCTGAGCCAGCCATTCCCCTCTCCCACACTGGGGCTGAGCCCTGCAGCAGATGACCCAAGGCCAAAGCAAGAGCACCAGACCAGTGGGACAGTGTCCCAAGTTGATAGCAAGGAAGTTCTACGTTCCAGAAATAGAGCATTTTCCCTAAACTACTTTCTTCCCACCCCATCTCAAATCTGTTTCTCTTCCAGAATTCTCCATCTCATGCTACCCTTTTCCTCTAGCCCAAATTCTTCCCTTTCCCTCTCTTTCCAGATAATCAGCAAATCTTAGAATTCTACCTTTCCACGTCTCATAGTAGCCTCCTCCTCTCTTTCCTCACTGGCCTTCCTGGAGCTTTAGCCTTCTCTTTGAGCTGTCTCTCTTCCTTCGTGTTTTCCCACATGAAACAACATGGAGAAAAATCCTATATTCTTAACAGCATAGTCACCGCTACCACCAGAGGACAGCAGCTCTGCTGGGTAAACACTCTGATATGCCACTCGGGGACTTTGCAGGACTAACTGCAGACATTCACCGGATGGCCACCAAAGGAAGTCATCTCACTGGATGGCCATCAGAGGAAGTCATCTCAACTAACTGCCCAGATTCATTCCATGTGGCGGGCCTGCATATGCCAGCCAGGGTGGGCAATGGACTGCTTGGAACAATGGAGCGGGGGGAGCAAGGGGTCAAAGGAAAAGGGAGAGAAAACAGATGACCCAACCTGAAAAGTGGGGCTGGGGGGAAAAGCACAAGGGAGAACAGAGATGTTAAATATGAATTCAAGGAATTCAGGAAACTTTTTCTAGATGATGTACAGTGCAAAATGTCTTCCTCATCTGGCCAAGAAAATCTTCCGTAAAAGCTCCAGTCCTCATCAGTGTGCTTTGAAGCCAGAGAGATTGTGCAGATTCATCAGAGTTCTAAGGCCTGCTCTGAGCTATTTCAGAGAAGCAGGAGGAGAGCTGTCCTATCTAGACTGTAAGCACAGTCAGCATCACGCTGCAGCCAAAGAGGGCGGATTCTGGGGTTTGACAGGCTTAGGCTCGAATCCTGTCTTCACTTACCACTAGAGTGAGCTCTGGCGGCTCACAAAGGCTCGGTTTTCTTACCTATAAAAGAGGGGCAAGAATCCCGGCCATACACAGTTGTTGTGGGACACCCCATCTCAGCCCCTGTTGTCCTCATGAATGTGTAGTGATATGAAAAGATTAGGGGACCTTCCTGCCAAGGCTCCCTGCCTCTTTTTAAATCTGCGGCAAATGCCCCTTGTACTTTGCCTCAGCAACTGACTTTGTTTGAAAGCACCATGACCCCAGAGATGTTTAAGTCATTTTCTTAATCAACATCAATACCTTAGAGACAAGAAGAACACATTTTCTGATCTCACACCCAATCAATGCGGAAAATCCAGGGAAGAGACAGCCAGGAAGTGTACAGTCAAGGTTGGGGCAATGGGAAGGAGGTAAAAGGCCTGTACCCTGAAAAAAATAAAACCCTGATGAAAGAAACTGGAGATGACACAAAAAAATGGAAAGATATTTCATGCTCGTGGATTAAAAAAATACATTACTGCAATGTCTATACTAACCAAAGCACTCTATACATTTAATACAATCCCTATCAAAATACCAACAGCATTTTTCACAGAGCTAGAACAAACAATCCTAAAATTTGTATGGAACCATAAAAGACCCCAAATAGCCAAAGCAATCTTGAAAAAGTAAAAACAAAGCTGGAGGCATCACAATTCTAGACTTCAAGTTATATTATGAAGTTGCAGTAATCAAAACAGTATGATACTGGCACAAAATATAGACACACAGATCAATGCAACAGAATAGAAAACCCAGAAGTGAACCCACAATTACATGGTCAGTTAATCTTTAACAAAGCAGGAAAGAGTATCCAATGGGAAAAAGAATGTTTCTTCAACAAACTGTGTTGGGAAAACTGGACAGCAACCTGCAAAAGAATCACACCACACACAAAAATAAACTCAAAATGGATTAAAACCCTAAATGTGAGACCTGAAACGATAAAAATTCTGGAAGAGAGCAGAGGCAGTAATCGCTCTGACGTCGGCTTCTGGCATCATTTTTCTAGATCTGTCTCCTGAGGCAAGGGACCTCTCTCCCCACGTGCCCCAGGGAAACAGGAAGAACCACCGCTATTCTTACAGCCAATTACAGCACATGCCAGAGTCCAAGATCCACGCAGGCTCCACAATGCAGTAACTGCACTGAAGGCCCTACCTGCAGGTGAGGAGATACTGCAACTTCCGTTTCCGGGCTAACGGATGAAATGAATCAAGGCTTCCCTAACCCTTCCCCCCCTTACTTCCCTCATCCTCTCCCAGGCTGCTTCAGGTTCCCAAAACAGAGGCTCCCCAACCACTAGCCTCCTTCTCTGGCCCCTTTCCGACTCGGCTGTGCAGAACCAGGCTAAGAACACATACAACTGCAGCTGTCCACAAATCCCACTTTCCATGAGAACCCAGCAAGGCAGATAGAGAAAAGCAGGGGGGAGGCCTTGATACGTTCCTTTGAGACCCAGTTATCAGTGAGTTCCTCCCCATCCAGGAGAATGTCTTTTAAGTTCTGAGCACCAGCACACCCAGTGACCCACGTGTCTGCATCAATCAGATGCCACAACAGAGCAAACCCCTCATTCCTAACTTGAGTAGGGAAGGAAGAGAATGACCAACACCATTGTGTTCTTAAGCCAAGCAGCCCCACAACAGCACTTTCTTGGTACTGACAAGTGTTAAAAGCACCAAATCATTAAATTAGCCAATTAAAAATAACAATGGCCGGACGCCTGGATGGCTCAAAAAATACAGGGTTCAGGGCGCTTGGGTGGCTCAGTGGGTTAAAGTCTCTGCCTTTGGCTCAGGTCATGATCTCAGGGTCTTGAGATTGAGTCCCGCATTGGGCTCCCTGCTCAGCAGGGAACCTGCTTCCTCCTCTCTCTGCCTGCCTCTCTGTCTACTTGTAATCTCTCTCTGTGTCAAATAAATAAAAAAATCTTAAAAATAAAATAAAAATAACAATGGCAAAATGAGGCTCTGCCACTCGTTATTGAACATGGATTTAACATATTACGTGGAGCCAAGAAGCCTGTTTTTCCAGACCCTAGAAAGAGCAGGGAATCTTCTGTTGAGAGTTTGGAGTCACTGTAGTCATCCAAGTTATGTCAACTTTTTCAGTAACCAACACCACCCCCCTTTTGCCTCTGCCTACCCTGCAGGTGTGAACACAGACCAATCACTCCCCCAAATTTGGGGGAGTTTCAGCTCCCTATAGTTCTTTGGCTGATTGACAGTTTCTTTGGCATACATACAACTTCAAGTCCACCTCCTTTGGTCCGCCCCTGCCCAGAACCTTTGTGCTATGCGGTATAGACGTGTATTTTAAAAATTGAAGTGAATTACAATTAATTTCCTTTGAAATTTTTCAAGACACCCCTGGGGAATCAATAAGCAGTGTTGGGAATCACTGATATAAGGTTTCACTCCTAGGCATGGGAAACTTTCCAGTCTTGGATCCTTCATCTCCATCTATGGAAGCCCATGACAATGAACTCTTTCCCCCACACACTCACGCAACCCAAAAAAGTAGAATGCCCGGGCACCTGGGTGGCTCAGTGGGTTAAAGCCTCTGCTTTCGGCTCAGGTCATGATCTCAGGGTCCTGGGATCAAGGCCCGCATCAGGCTCTCTGCTCGGCAGGGAGCCTGCTTCCTCCTCTCTCTCTGCCTGCCTCTCTGCCTACTTGTGATCTCTCTCTGTCAAATAAATAAAATAAAATCTTAAAAAAAAAAAAAAGTAGAATGCCCAATGCTGGAGACCATTTTCTACAGAAAATATCTACCTGATCACAGGTACTGCCTGAGACTGTGGTCACCAAACCATGCTGAGATAATTGACATTGCAAGTACTTTTGAAAGGTATAAAGCATTCTATAAATGTAAGGCCTTATTATTTCCTATTATTTCTACTATTGCATAAAAGATTGTACTCTATGTACCACACAATCTATTTACTGCTCATTCTAGAGCATTCTGGTCATCTCATTGGAATGGCCCCCTCAAGTTCTGTTCCCTTGCACTTAGTAGGCATTCAACATATATTTGCTGGACATACATACAACATATACTTGAGATTGAAGGAAATTGAACAGAATTCCACAAGGGTATTTCTTACATGGAAAAGATTTTGTCTCTTTATGGGAATAGACTTGGACATCATTCAGCAAAGTCCATTTTTATGCTTTTAACCTGTGACCACATGACACATTATGCCCTTGGTAGATAGTGCCATACTGTCTCTTTATGTGATACCCGTCTTGTGGGGTGGAGGGTGGGAAGAACACTTGATATGCCACTTGCAAGGCAAGCACATATACTAGGAAAGTTGCCAATGAAGGGATGCAATTAAAAGTGGTAAGCAGTGGGCGCCTGGGTGGCTCAGTGGGTTAAAGCCTCTGCTTTCGGCTCAGGTCATGATCTCAGGGTCCTGGGATCGAGGCCCTCATTGGGCTCCCTGCTCAGTGGGGAGCCTGCTTCCCCCTCTCTCTCTCTGCCTGCCTCTCTGCCTCCTTGTGATCTCTCTCCCTCTGTGAAATAAATAAATAAAATCTTTTTTTAAAAAAGTGGTAAGCAGTGCTGATAACGTATTCAGTGTCAAACAGTAGCCAGGTGCTGGGGACACCGAAGTGAATGAGTGCCATCTCTGTCCTTAAGGGCTCAATCTCTGGACAACAGGGTAACAACAGAGACAGCCATCTCTGTCCATAAGGGCTCATCAATACACAACAGGGTGACCACCCCCGCAGAGTGGTTTTATACCTTCTGCAACTTGGAGCAGTTTGGGGGCAGAAAGGAGACAAAGGCCACCCCTCACTGCCATTATCAAAGGTACAGCCTACTTGCACTAGTCCTGGCCTAGAGTTTTAAAGATGGTTCTTTGAGAAAAGATTCCACATTTGGGAAATATAAATCTAGCTTTCTGAAATTCATGAGGGAAATACACCTCAAATCTGAACTTCCTGTCTTTGAGTTTAGACAGGTTGTTAATCCCAGTTCCTGAAATGGCTCAGAGGGCAAGAGGACTTTTGGCTCTTCATCCCTAAGAACCCCTTTCAAGCACCTCCCCAAGCATGGGCACCCTCTCTGATACGCTTAACACATAATCTTAAATATTCACTTATATTTATAAAACATAAGATGTTGGGATGTTTTTCACTTACCTAAATCATATAATGTTACAAACTTCATTTGGTTCTATCTTTGTTCACTCAACAGTGTCTTTAAAACCTACCCATAAGGTGTTGCACGGAGGCTCCTGTTTCTCTACTGCATGTCCCATCACTGCTCCCACCACACTTAACTCACCTGTTCCCTTTGGCATGGGCTCTTCGGTCACCATTAACTCCCTACTATTAGAAGTGGTACAGTAAGGAAATCTCTGTGCATGGCCTTCCTTTCAGACCTACGCAAAGAATTTCTCTAGGATACGTATGCCTGGGATTTCTAGACTGTGGGTCATCCACATTTCGTTTCACTAGATTCTGCCAAATTACTCTCCAGAATCATCATACCGGTGGGGTCCTCACCAGCAACCCATGACCGTTCTCGTCTCCCTACAGCAGCGCCAACATGGATATTGTCCAAGTTTCTGAATTTGCCATTCTGAGGAGTATAAAGAAGTTTTTCATAATTGTTTGTATTTGCATTTTTCTGGGGATTTCTAGCTTAAAATACCATCTGACTGACAATCTTTGATTTAGATTCCCCCACTCCCCTCCAAAATACACATGATAATAAAGGGGGGAAAAAGACAAAAACAAATAACATTTTAAAAAAAGCTGAAAATGGAATTGGAACAGAACAAACACACCGGCTTGAAAGAATTTCCTTAAATGCCCCATCCATCACCCACAATTCCTGCTGCACATCACAGGACCCCAGAGGTTGCGCTATCCAGAAAACCAGGAGGCCAACCTTCTCTTGCATGGCTATGACTTTTGAGTAGACCGAATGTCAGCCTTCCTCTGCTTCTAGAGCCATTATGGGTCCAAAACTCCTAAGAAGGGAAAGGAAGTGGGAGTGGTGGGTGGGTAGAGCTGGCTGCACACACTGCGTTCTGAAACATCTACTATAGAATGAGAGATCGGAGAAACGACACGTCCTGGTAACGGCAGCCCTGGGGAACAGAGCTGTTACTCCCACCACACGCCTTCCTTAACTCTTTAACACAAGCTGGGATCAGAGCCATACTATAGATGCTGGTGTCATTTGTGGAACAGGAAAGACACAGGGGAGGAACAGATTGGAAGACGGGAAAACTTGAAAGTTCTGGTGTGGACATGTTAAGGAGAAGATGCCTACTAGACCCTTGGGTTAAGGTGTCAAGGAGGCAGCTGGTTTGGGAGCTCAGAGGAGAGATGAAGGCTGGAGCTATAAATGGGGAAGTCACCTGCGGGTAGAGTTACATAAACCCGCAAGAATGGATGAGTTCCTAGGGCTGAGGATGGGCAGAGAAGAGAAGGCCAGGACCCAGCCCTGGGACACACCCAGGTTAGGGGTAACAGCAGAGAGGAAGAGCCAGCAACAGAGACTACCAGGAACAGCCACAGAGGAGGGAAACTACAGAAGAGCATGCTATCCCAAAAGCCCAGAGAAGTAAATGTTTCAAGAACAAGAGAGTAGTCGGCTGTACCAAATAACAAGTCAAGTAAAATAAATGGAATGCAAGAATGCGGTCACACAGATGCCACTCAGGACCTTACCAGGAGCAGTTTGGGCAAACCCAAGCCTATCAGAGGAGCTTGAGGAGGGAACTGCAGAGGAGAAAATGGAGACAGCTATGGACAGCTCTTATAAGTTCTGCCACAGAGCAGAGAAACAGGCCAGAGGATAAAGAAGAGTATGAGGTCAAGGGAGGGTTGCTTTCTTTAGTGTGAGATTCTATAGCATGTCCTTACACACGTGTAAGTGATCTGATGGAGACAGAGACACTGAGAGCATGGAAAGATGAAGGGCTGAGACAGCATGTTGGGGTACATGCAGTCCACGCAAAGTGGAGCGGATGCAGAAATGTAACTGGCAGAAGTGGGACTACACCCAGCAGCCACGTCATGAGAAGCGAAGGCCGTGGTGAGCCGAGGCCACACATGGCACATGGGGATGGGGCGGTCTGCTGGGCAGAGATGCCGCTTGTGAGCACACAGGGAAGTCTCACTTGATCATGCACTTAGCACAAGTTCTTAGTTGTTTGTGTGTTCACTGGTGACAAGATGTTCAGCTGTGTTTTATTGCATAATATTTTGTTATCAATCATGGCACTCTTTGGACTGCATATACCCCAACTCCAGAAATACCCTGAACCTGGAATAAGCCAATCCTGGACATTCCAAGTAAAAGAACTCCTTTGAGTCTATGAGAATTCATTAATTGGAGAGTTCAGAAAGATAGGTAGCCAGATGCATATTTACTCCAAGAGCCTACCAGGTGACAGGCACTGTCCAGGGCAGTGGGAATAAATAAATAAATGGCCATGGTTCTTGCAAATAGGTAATGACAGACTGACAGCATGATCAGTAAAGTCCTCTAGGAGGAGAGGACATGGAAGCCCAGATCTGACGGACAAAAAGGAATTATCTGCATAGAGAAGAGACTGGGAAGTCCGAGATAAGAGGAACAGAACATGCAAAGTGGTAAAAACAAAGAGCTTAGGGTATTGGAGGCAGAGAAAGCCCAGAGCACAGAGAACAGAGAAGAAGCAGGAGCTGGAGGACAGATGGTGGCAGATCAGACAGTGGTTTATAGGTTTAGATTTCACTGAGACACTAATGTAAGTGTTCAACATACATAAACAAACAGTATTATAACTTGCCTACATGCCAGCAATAACATGTCAGAAAAAAGTATCCTGTTCACAATAGCAATAAAAACTATCTAGGAAAAAAAATCCCTTAACAAGATACGCAGAAACAGGATTTGGCTAAAGTGAGGAAACTGGAAATTATAACATTGGACTACAAAAGGTAAGGGAAGCCTTTAATAAATGCCAAATTCTGGGGCGTCTGGGTGGCTCAGTGGGTTAAGCCTCTGCCTTCAGCTCAGGTCATGATCTCAGGGTCCTGGAATCGAGCCCCACATCGGGCTCTCTGCTCAGCAGGGAGCCTGCCTCCCCCACTCTCTCTGCCTGCCTCTCTGCCTACTTGTGATCTCTGTCAAATAAATAAAATATTTGAATAAATAGATAAATAAATAAATAAATGCCAAGTTCCATGCCAAGATGTCCTTTCCACAAATGTCCTAACTAAACTAATAAAATGTTTTTGCAATTCTCCGACAAATTCTAACTTTTTATATTGTTGCAAAGTGATTCTAAAGTATACTAAAGGGGATGTTGCCTTATCAAATACTCTAATATAAAAGTAAAAATTAAAACAGCATAATGAGGACACCTGGGTGGCTCAGTGGGTTAAAGCTTCTGCTTTCGGCTCAGGTCATGATCTCAGCGTCCTGGGATCGAGGCCAGCATCGGGCTCTCTGCTCAGCAGGGAGCCTGCTTCCTCCTCTCCCTGTCTCTCTGCCTGCCTCTCTGCCTACTTGTAATCTCTCTCTCTGTGTCAAATAAAATAAATAAAATCTTTAAAAAATAAAAAATAAATAAAAAATAAAACAGCATAATGAAGAAACAATAAATAGATCAAGGGAACTAAACAGACAAAAACAGACCTTACTATACACAAAATTGTAAATGATGATACAGATAGCATTAAAAATCAGTGGAGAAAGAAATATGTAATTCAATAACTAGTGCTGGAAAAATTTGGTAAACCATTTAGAATAAAATGAAATTGAATTATAACTCAAATCAATTCCAGATAAAGATGTATTTTTAAAAAAAAAACATAAGTAGGGGCGCCTAGGTGGCTCAGTCGTTAAGCGTTTGTCTTTGGCTCAGGTCATGATCCCAGGGTCCTGGGATGGAGCCCCATGTAGGGCTCCCTGCTCTGCAAGAAGTCTGCTTCTCCCTCTTCCACTCTCCCTGCTTGTGTTCCCTCTCTTGCTGTCTCTCTCTGTGTCAAATAAATAAAATCTTTAAAATAAATAAATAAATAAACAAACATAAGTAAAACAAATGAATATCCCTCTGAAGATGAAAAAAAAGTTTTTTAAACATGAAAGCACTAGGAGAAGCAATACAGATCTTATTCCATACAAATGTAAAACTTCTATATACTAAAAAAATTAAAAGAGTAAACTAAGGAAAATATTTGCAACATAATGGCAAAAATTATTACTTTTAATGCATAGTGATGGGCATTAAGGAGGGCACATGATGTGATGAGCACTGGGTGTATACCCAACTAATCAATCATTAAACATTATATCAAAAACTAATGATGTACTATATGCTGGCTAGTTGAAATTTTAAAATATTAATTAATTATTGGCAAATCAATAAGAAAAATACAAATACCCAATTTTTTTATAATGATCCTTAGGATATGGATAAATAATTCCATAAAGAAGACATACAAATGATCAATAAATATCTAATCATTAATAATCAGAAAGGACACCATTTTTCATCTAACACATTTAGGGGGGTTTTTTCCCCTTTTTTTTTTTTTTTGCTAGTGATCAGTATCAATAAGGGTAGAGAAAAATTATCTCTCATGGCTAGTAGAAATATAAGTTGGTGAAAACTTCCAGTAGGGAACACTTAGATAATTTTATGCAGTCATTTCACTTCTAGTAATTTCTTCTAAGGAAATACTCAAAACTCTAGTCAAAACAATATGTTCCAGGATGTTCACTGCTGTATCACTTCCAGGTAATCCATTCTCCATAGAGCAGCTCAAGTGTTTTTAAACCCTAGATCAGCTCGTTCTAGTGGTGTGCTGGCAAATTTTTAACAATTGGCTCCCTGAAGGATGAAAGCCCTGACTTGTAGCATCTGCCACAAATTTCTGTGCTATAAATACTCTCACTGTGGCCATTGCAGATTATCAACATGTGACTGTCACAACACAATTAGTTGGGGAGAGAGAGGCGCGACTGGCTCTCAGGAGCCCACATGAGCCAGGTCTGGCACACCACTCCATGTGCATCACTCCCCGGCATGAAACGCTCCAGGGGGTGTCCTTCACACTTTGCAGTAAAGCCCACCCTGCTTACCCTGTGCTCCAAAGCTCTCCACGACAAGGTGGCGCCTGCCCGACCCCCAGGCCCCCTCCTCCCATCCCCTCTTTGCTCATTTACTGCTCCCGAACTTTGAACTCCCCACGTTCAATCCCACTTGAGAGTCTTTTAAGTTGACCTTTCCCAGAATCTCTCCTTGTCATTCAAGTCACTGACTCAGAAAGGTCTGAAGTTGCCACCCCTTAGTTCACTCCATTACCTTGTATAGCCCCTGTCACTCTCTTTACCTCCTTTATTGATCAGGCCTCTCCACTAAAATTGAAACTCTACAAGATCAGACACCTGTCATGGTTATCCCATGTAATTCCCAGCATTCAGGAAGATACTTGGCACACAGTAAGTACTTGATACGTATTTGTTGAATATTGACACATTTTTTAGTCTATAATAGTGAAGAATGTTTAAACCACATAAATGTTCAATGATAGGGAAATGGTAAAACTAACACATGCTGATCATTTACAATCTATCTGATACTGTGAGCAACACCTGATATGTTCACCCGACATCACCCATACAAAACTCTACGGAGTGAGTACTCTTGTCATGCTCATTTTGCAGATGAGGAACTACCCGGGGAGGTTAGTTAGGTAATGTGCCCAAAGCCACATGGAGCCACTGTAAGTCAAATACAAGTCAGTTTCCCAGGCCCGCCTGGTTAGATGATCTAAGATCCTAGGGATGGGGATGAAGCTTCACTTCGACCAATGACCACAGGAACGTGGAAGTGCTGGTTTCAGGTGCTCACTGAGCTAATTGTAAAGTCGTTCCTTATTTCACAATTGGCTCCTGCTCCTCAAATTTGTTGTTTCCTTGGTCAAGAGCTCTTCCAGGAGGACAGACAAGAAGCAGGGCCAGAACTAAGTTTATCCAAGTCCTGAACTTAACAGCAACATAATAGCACCCAAATCTCTCCCTGAACTTCAACCGTTAGCCATTACCACTCAGGTTTTCAAACAAAACTTCATGATATCATTATAATGCTGCAAAGATAATAAAAAAGTAAAAGAAGCAGAATAGAAAACTATGTGTTCTGTAAGAGCTCAATTTTTGGGAAAACAAAGAAATTAAAAACACATTTGTACATATATATAATGTTTACAAAAAGACCAGAGCGGAAAATGTTAGCACACCCAACATTAGCAGGGTTTGGACTAAGGTGATTGGATTCTGAGCAATTTTTATATTCTTCTGTATGCCTTTCCCTATTTTCCAATTGTTTTTCAATAAGCCTGTCTTCTGTAATGAGAAAGAAAAAATCTATATCATTGCATTTTTTTAAATGGGTGAAGATTTTAAAGGCAATGAAAATCAAAATTCAGAAAATGTTAAACAAACCAGATAAAACAGGATTGGGAGGCTCCAAATAGGGTTTCTCCAGGGCTGGGCTAAGACCAGATGTGTACGTAAAGTCCTCACACACTTAGCCTGAGAAAAAGCAGCATGGAAAGTAGTTACAAATGAGGCAAGCACAGGGCAGAGAGGTGAAGGTGAAGAAAGATGACAAGCAGGTTATACTTAAGGGTTGGTCTCCTCCCCTACAACACCGGCAGGGAAGTGAGTTCCATGTCGGTATAGTCTTCTAGGTTCCTGGACACAATTCCAACAATATTAAGCTGGTATCTTGTCAACTCAATTCTGACATTATGAACCCAGAGAATATGTCAGATTCCACAGGCTAAGGGCTCAATCCTACAAGATTGCCACTCTGAGACACAATTGAGTTGCCAACTAGAAAACCAGGTTGTTACCTATATTTCTGATTCATCGGTTATAAATCACAGGTTCCCAGGATCTCCTCCTTGGATTCAATTAATTTTCTAGAGCAGGCAACAAGACTCAGAGAAATAAACTCCTTACTAGATTACTGTTTAATTATAGATTTTATTTATTTATTTATGACAGAGAGAGAGAGAGATTACAAGTAGGCAGAGAGGCAGGCAGAGAGAGAGGAGGAAGCAGGCTCCCTGCTGAGCAGGGAGCCCGATGCCATTATAAAAGGATATAATTCAGGAATAGAAGGAAGAGATGCATGGGGCAAAATATGGGGAAAGGGAGCAAGTTTTTATGCCCTCTCCAGGAACACTAACTCTCCCCAACCTCCAAGTGTCTAGCAAACCAGAAACTTTCCCAACACTATCCTTTTGGGTCTATTACATCACCATGATTGATAAACTCATTGGCCAGTAATGACTGATTTCATCTCCAACCCTTCTCCTCTCCTTGGAGGAGGTTAGGGGTGGGACCAAAAGTTCTGACCCTCTAATCACATGGTTGGTTCTCCTGGCAAACAGCCGCCCCCCTCCTTTTGTGCTTTCCAAAAGTCACTTCATTGACGTAACAAGGGACACCTTTATCACTCTCAACACTTAGGAAATTCCAAGGGTTTCAGGAGTTGTGAGCTGGGAACTAGAGAGATACCAAACATACATAAGAGTAACAGATTTTGGGGGGCGCCTGGGTGGCTCAATTGGTTAAGCCTCTGCCTTCGGCTCAGGTCATGATCCCAGGGTCCTGGGATCAAGCCGCACATCGGGCTCCCTGCTCAGCGGAGAGCCTGCTTCTCCCTCTCCCCCTGCCTGCTGCTCTGCCTACTTGTGCTCACTCTCTATCTCTCTGTCAAGTAAATAAATAAAATCTTTTAAAAAAAAGAAAAAGAGTAACAGATTTTGGTCATCCAAATGACCAAATGAATACTTTTCTTATAAATCCCAGTATCAGAGGTAGGAGGCAATCTGGGAGAAGGAGCTGTCACACTCAGAGACTAAGGCAGAAAGGACAGTAAAGTTATTCAAGGAAAGAAAGATACCTAAACTTGAGTACCCAAGTATGGAATTCCTAGAAGTCAGACTGAAAGAAATTAAAGCTCATTGAGAGCAGTGCAGAGCCAAAACAGTAGCAAGTAACCGTGTGTACTATGAACATTCAAAATGTGGCTAGTCCACCAATCGGTGGCTATAACCAATTTCAAAGACTTAGCAGGAAAAAGAAAAAAGTAAAATACCTCAATTTTTTTTGGCTTCGTGTTGAAATGACAATATTTTTGACATGTTAGATTATTAAAATATATTATAATTTCACTTGTTTGTTTTTACTCTTTCAATGTAGCTACTAAAAATCTTAAAATTACACTGGTGGCCTGCATCTGTGGCTCAAATAATATTTCAACGAACATGATCAGACCAGCCCTTTCATTTAAAGATGACCAACTTGAAGCTACAGAGGGTGAGTGGCGAGAGCTCTTTAGTGAATTTCACACAGCTAATTAGTGAAAGAGGTGAGGCCAAATCTTACAGTTCTTACACCCAATCTAGTCCTCTTGCCTCTTGACCCAATCGACACATCACATGTTTGATTCCAAAGACACAGAAATGGTGTACTTCGTTTCCGTAAGACAACTGAGGTTACTGTCATCTGACATTTGGGAAACTTGGAACAACTAAGGATTTTTTCCCCAATGTTCTTTCTGTTACTTAGAAAACTGTCTTGGTGAAAACATTGTTAAAATGCTTTCATGCATGTACTGCTTCAACCCAAGCAAGTATAGGATGGTGTGGGACTTTCTATAGGCCATGAGGTAGAGTCCAGTCCAAACCATCACCATGGAATGAGGTCTGGAAGAGCATTCCACTGATAAAAATTAAACTAGAGCCCGCCATTTTGTTTGGGGACATATTCTTTGTTTACATTGGATCTAGCTGAAGTTGGAAAATCACAATAAGGCAAGGCTTACATACGTTTTGATTTTACTTTTATTGCCAAACATAAAGAGGTAATGCTGCACCATTTCTTGCTTTGCAAGGTTTTTATAGCTGAGAACTGCCTACCCGATAGCCTTTTACTCCTTTCTTCCTGAAAGAAACCTGATTCTATAAGGAAGAGCTAGGTTTTCCACGAATAAAACTACACTTCCCATCCCCCTTTTCACCTAAAGGAAGTCAAGTGATACGGATCAGGCCAAGGAGATATATCAGAAGTTACTAGATAGAGACTGCAGGGAAAGTTCTTCAAGAAGGGGCTGACTCCAATATCATGTTTCCTTTTGCCCTTCCTTTTCTTTCTTCCTATATTTCCCACAGCGCTGGACACAGATCTCCTGCTTGGGACCCTGAATCAATAAGCCCACACTGAAGACGGCTGGGTGGGAAGACCCTGATGACATCACAGAACTGCCTCGCCAGCCCAGCCTGCCTCCCGCAGATGTTCTGGAATGAGAAAAATAAGACCCCAATTTGTTCTTCAGGTCACTGTCCTCAAAAGTCAGACTCAATTTCTAAAACAGCAGGCCACAAATATATGTTACATGTGTCTGTCCCACGGTTATGAAATGACTTTATGAGAACACTCTATTTTAAAAAGCAGAACACTGCCAAATCTCAAGTCCCCTAAGGCAAAAACCTCGTCCTGAAAAATCCCACAGATCGCCGAACAAGAGAGGACAAAGGCAGCCGCAGTGACCCACCTGAAGACACACACCCAGGAAACGAATGAGCTGCTTTAGGGCTTGTTGCGGAGGGGGAAAAAAAATGGAAGCGATGCTTCTATCAAGTAACATCAAATACCCAGGGTTTTTGGTATTTCTGTTAGACTCCTGAAGCAAGTCACAAAAGGATTACCTCTGCCAGTTTTCTTCAACTTCCAACTGTCCGAAACTCCCAATTCTAGCCACTCAGTCAATCCCTGGGTCTCACTGGTTTGGAACATGTCAATGGCCTCTTAAAGGAATGTCTATTTGGGGCAGCTGGAAACTTGAAGAGTCATGATGTCTTCAAAATGATGTGATTACGTACCTCTGAGCTTCAGGGTCATATTTGTTTGCCATCAAAACCAAGTCAAAAGCAGCTAGGGAGCAAAGATGACATACACCCTGTCACATCTGAAATCACTCCACAGTTTCGGCTCCTTATTCAAAGCGAACGACAACAATCTTCTGTGGAAAGTTACTTTCAGGCAGAGCTTAAATAGACCTTTTGTTTTACTTACACGATTTAATTTTTTTAGCAAGTGGGCATGTATTTCTACATAAAATAATTGAGTGAGAAGCATCATTCTTTAGCATATCATTTTTCTATTTCATGTATGTAAAATATATTAATAAAATGAATTAAGGGCAAAGTTGTTCGTGATGGTTGTATATGTACGAGTGTGTGTTTCCGGGGTGGTGAGAGTTCCACACATCTCCAGGGAACTTGGAGGAGCCCATAACCCTGACGAGGTCACCCCAATTCCAGGGCTAACTAATAATTGCAGAACCTATGGAAAGAAGAGTGTTAAGTATACTTTGTAACAGTCTCTTAGTCCCTGAACGATCTGGATTTTACTTCTTTACAGTCATATGGAATTGCAAGGTCCATCCTCAGCATAGTTGTAAGGGAAATGATAATATGGGTTCAATCCCAACTCTAGCTGTGTGATCTTGGCTAAGATGGTCAATCTCCCCCCGAGCCTTTTCTTTTATCCATAACTCACCAGGTCATTACACACTCAAATTACATGAGGTGCTGAACATGCTTTGTCAACTGTATGTACAGTGTTCTAGAAATGTAATGTGACTACTGTAAGGCACACATTTTCCTACAGATGAGGAAAATGAGGTTCAAGAAGGCGCGGTAGTTTACCCAAGATCAGACAACTAACTCAGAATTGCTGGATCCAAATAGGACTCAAAGCCAGGTAAGAGTCCTGCACCCCCATTAAGCCCCAGACTCAGTCTAAGGGATGTAAGTCATCATCTCGTGAGCCCTGCCCCCTTAGATTATAGGTCCAGAGATCCAGAACCTCAGAGAAGTCCTAGTTACCCTCTAGAAGACCCAGAAGAACAGCCCAGTCCCAGAAAAAAATCTGTTTAAGTCACCAGGAGATAGTCTCAGACAGTGTGCTATATCCCAGGAAAGACAACAGTGGGACTCACTCCTGACAAAATGTGGGCAAAGGTGCC
Organism: Ailurus styani; assembly: GCA_002007465.1. Taxonomy (NCBI): domain Eukaryota; kingdom Metazoa; phylum Chordata; class Mammalia; order Carnivora; family Ailuridae; genus Ailurus; species Ailurus styani. The sequence continues at coordinate 735,707 of LNAC01000442.1, read as the reverse complement.
TGCCCACCCTGTAGCCACAGATGAGAGCAATAGTCCTCAACCCTGACTGCGCCTTAGAATCACCTGGGGGGTTGCCCGGGTGGCTCCCTCGTTGAGTGTGTACCTTTGGCTCAGGTCATGATCCCAGGGTCCTGGGATTGAGCCCCACATCCGGCTCCCTGCTCGGCAGGAAGCCTGCTTCTCCCTCTCCCACTCCCCCGCCTTGTATCCCCTCTCTCACTGTGTCTCTGTCAAATAAATAAATAAAATCTTAAAAAAGAAGAGGAAGAATCACCTGAGGAGCTATAAAAGTCTATTCATCAGTACGTAAACATACAGGCATGTACCTATCAATGCCAAGACTCCAACCAGGAGGACTCGAATGTGAATCTTTCAGAGCTGGAATCTAGAGCCCTATATTTTTTATTTTTTTTAAAGATTTTATTTATTTATTTATTTATTTGACACAGAGAGAGAGAGAGAGAGATCATAAGTAAGCAGAGAGGCAGGCAGAGAGAGAGGAGGAAGCAGGCTCCCTGCCGAGCAGAGAGCCCAATTCGGGCCTCGATCCCAGGACGCTGAGATCATGATCTGAGCTGAAAGCAGAGGCTTTAGCCCACTGAGCCACCCAGGCGCCCTGAGCCCTGTATTTTTTAAAGCCAGGTGGGAAGGGAAGCAGGTGGGGTCACTGGTAAATCACTATATAAATGCTTGTTCTGTTTCCCAGCCACAGCGAAGGGGAAGCAGGACAAAGAGAAGGCAGTGGACTGAACGTCTGTGTTTCTCTGAAATTCCTACGTTGAAATCAATCCTAATTCTAATGGGACGGTATTTGGTGAGGCTTTGGGAGGTACTTAGGTCTTGAGAGTGTAGCCTCCATGAATGGGCTTGATGCCCTTATAAGAAGAGGCCAGAGAGCTCCCTCTCAATCCACCCTCTGAGGGAGGACACGGCAAGAAGTCAGCCGTCTGCAACCAAAGAGGTTGCACCAGAACCCGACCGTGCCGGCACCCTGATCTCAGACTTCCAGCCTCCAGAACTGTGAGGAATAAATTCCTGTTGTTTATAAGCTACCCAGTCTGTGGTACTTTGTTATAGCAGCCCAAATGAACAAAGACAAAGACTCACAAGAAACACAAGTGAAAATGATATTAAACATGTCACAAGAGCCTCAGAACGTATGAGACTCGTGGATTAAGGTAAACACACAGAAAAAAACAACTCTGAGATATTGTTGTCCTCAATCCCAGCAAGGTCAAGAGACATGTGAGACTACTGAGCAACAGACCAGATCTACCTAATTCCAAAGACTTTCAGCTTCTATAAAGCTCTGCTGTCAGAAACATCTGAGAGGGCCTGAGACACAGAGCCAAGCATGGCTGCTGGGGCAGATGAGTTTCACTGGCCAAGTGAGAAAAGACTCAGGCAGTCAACAGAGATTCCAACCATCCCCACAGGAATAAGGAGAAGTCAGAGCAAAGAGGCATATGCTCACAACAGATGAGCACCTTTGGGACGGCAGGGCCTGGATGGTGTTCTGGAAGGTTCCAGCCACCCCCTGTGCTTCTGGTCATGGTGGGCCACAAAGCCATCCCCCTGGTACAGGAGCTGCCAGGCCAGCAGCCCTTTAAGCACCTCAGTGGATGCTGCGATGTGGCCCCGACTCCCTGTAGGACTGAGGGTCCCATCCCCCGTGGCTATCAGCCTGCCTTAGGAACTGGCTACCTGGACCAAGGTCAGGACACCTTCCTGGGGCAGGCTGCATCCAATGACTGGTCAGTGCAGGAACAGAAAATCCCAACCTCTCTGCCCAACTCAGGACAACTCTGGAAGACCCCCCACCCCACCCCATGAAGCCACCTCTGTTGAGACACATCACAGCCTGACTTCCCTTTCCACCTAGGTCTGCATCCTGCCCTTCCTTTCCCAGGTGCGGATCCCAAGCGCTCCTTTAAGCCCCCGGCACATTAATCCACATCTCGGAGCCTGCCTCCCGGAACGCAGGCCACAACAAGCAGGGTCACGGTCCCTGCAGCAGCCTAGGAGCAGAGCCCCAGACTGAGGTGGGAAGACAGGCGTCCTGGAGTGGGAAGCTAGAGGATGGGTTTGACAGAGCCTGGCCTTCAGCAAGCAGGGCCAAGCAGAGGAGGAGACCAGGTCTGCATCCCAGCCAGAGGCTGAGGCTCAGTCTTGGGTTCCATAGCCCCATAATGGCTCCACAGCCTGCTTGGGAAGATGGGGAGTAGAAGGGGGGCGGTGCACTGGGAAGGAATAGGGCTGAGTCCTGGCCAGGTGGCCTAAAACATTTCATCTGGAGTCCATCTGTCAAACAGCTTACAAACAAAATCTTATTTGCCTCAGATTGGAGTTCACCTCAATATCAAACTAAAATTAGCTATACATTAAAGGGATGAAGGGACAGAAGCCCAGAGAGGTGAAGTGACCTACCTAAGGCCGCCCAGCTTCTAGGTGCTAGAGCCAGGCTTGAAAAGAGGCAGTCTTCCCTATAATTTGTGCTCTGAACCATGGGGCCATACTGCCTCAGACAGCAAACAGGGGCTACCCCTACCCCTACCTACAAACACCCAGAGAGGTGACCAGCCGTGGCCAGGGTCACAGAGCTCCTTGGTGGCAGTTTCCTTCACAGAAACATTCCCTAAGCAACCCTATAAGAGCCTAGCACTGTGCCAGGGCCAGATTTAAGGTCAGACCTCCTGGGGGTATACGTGTTATGAAAGAAGACAGGGCTAGAGGCTTAGAATTGTATTGATGCCAAGGCAATCCTTCTGGGCCTCCTCTCCCTCGAGGGATTCTACGGTTTGGAGGCAGGGTTCTTCCGTAAGACAACTAAACCCAACACAGCTCAGCAAGCGCCCCTCATCCTTAGCAGAACCAGAGTCACAAATCTGCCACAGGGGCCCCGAGAACAGCCCACACCGGCCGGCACCACCTGGACACTAACCCCCACTCCCAGGCCTGTCTCCTCCCCACACCAGGAGGCACACAGGGTTCCCTGAAGGAACTTCCAAATTCAGCAAGCCTCTTGCAAGGTCACCCCCACCCCACCCAGGAAGGTTCCAGGGTCCCCCCTCTGTGCCGGATGCCACGAGCTGAGCCATGAGCCTCCACAAAGTATGGCTCTGGCTCTGGATAAAACCAAAGCTGTAGGTGTGCTAATTAGCAACCACGAGAGGTTGGGCACACTGACTATTAATGACTCCATCTCTCTGTTTCCTGCTGGCCTGTTATTAATTCATGGGGCCTCTCTAGCGGGGCCAGAGAAATAACACAGACAGCGAAAGTTCACATTTCAATTTGAGGCTGAGACGGGAGGAGGGGCGTTGGGGAGAAGCATCAGTCCTCAAGGGGCCCGGGTGCCGTGTGGGAAAGCCTCCTCCACAGACCGGCTTCTGGCCCTCTCTGCTGCAGAAATGAAAGTGCACATCATAAAGGCACCCACAAAGAGGGTCCGTGCAGCGCCACTCCTAATTGCCAAGTGACCAGAGACTCCCATCCTAGGGAATACTGTTCAGCATTACAGAGACATCATGGACGACTTTCTAGAAACTGCCAAGGAAGAGGCCTATGATATATTGTTAGTTTTTAAAAAGCAAAAAACACAAATGCAACATGCAGACCTATGTGTGTACTCTGACTCCATTTTCATGCCAGAAAGAAAGAGAGGGACAGATTTTACCCAGCTGAAGCACAGGAATGAGGAGCGAGAGTAACCACAATGGATGGCAGCTATGGGAGGTTTAAAATGCCAGGGAGGGGGATGAAGACGGACTAGAAGCTGGTGTCCCCAAACCAGGGCTGTCAGGCCGGCACTTCCCCGCCCTGAAGAGCATGGTCCCCAAGGAAGACTTTCTGTATATTATTTTCCCACTCTAAGAACAGAGGGGAAATTTACCTGACTCCTCCCTGTCTTCTTCATAGATTTGGGAAAGGATGTAGATTTCCCATCCCTGAGATGAGTAGGTAACGGGGCTACGCTCTGACAGCAGTGGTGTGCTGAGGTGGTGGCATGCATGCACTGCTCCAGTCTGCACGGAGGTTCCCAGGTAAGAGGTGGAGGGAAGGAAGAGAGGCACCGAAGGACTCTGACCCTGCATTTACCACTCCTCCTTCACTCTGGGTTTTGGAGAGCAAAAGAGGGAGAGGAAAGAGAGGGGCCAAGAGCAGAGCGGAGGAGGAAGAGGGGGCCATGGGGTAGCAGCAGGCTATGCGGCACTCCTCCGACGGAGTGTAGATGCCTCCACTGAAAACAGCAGCGTCTAAAGGTCAGATAGACCCCCAGCTTGGCCCAGGGCGATGCATTTCGTTCTAGGGCCTCTGCTTTCTCACCTGAAACATTAAATGAATGTGAAATTAGGTGAGAGGACGTGTCTAAAGGTCTTGTTTATTTCAGTGCCTGGAACACTGCAGTATTGTGCAGACAGGTGAGGGAGATGGTTAGCTCTGGACTGAAACCAGAGCCCACAGGGCTCTCACCCTGCTCTGCCAGGCCCTTCTGCTTTCAAGCTTCAGTGTCCTTCCCTCCAATGGGATGGGTGACCCCTAAGCGGCTCCCGCCCCTGCCAGCTGCACAGCATTCTGGGACTCTTCCATGTGAGACTGTGGCTGCAGTACACAGAAGTGACCACTCAGGGGCATCATAAAACAGGAAAAAGTATCTCATGAACGAGCAAGAGTGACAATTTGTGAAGCTGGCACTAGAGGGCGTTGTTCTTCCCATTTTCTTCAAAAAGGAGACTCAAACAGGGGGCAGAATCTGTTCAGACCTGGATGGTGCAGGACGTTGAACAGTCTCCTTTTGAAGATATTCAGGCATGGCCCATGTCAGCAGAGTGGAGGTGGCCGAGTTTGGGGTAGCAGAAGGGAGACTGGCTCACCTACCCGCCCCCCCCGCTCCCAAAACAGGGACAAGACTGATGGGTCCAGACAGGGAAGCGCAAGCATCAAATGAACCCCGGAGATCCATCAGAACTGAGAGCTACACAAGCTCTTCTCCATTGTCGCCTCCTTCCTGAGTTGGCCTGGAAGGGAAGAGCCAGGACAGCAGAGGAAACTTCGCCCCCACTAAGCCTGAGCTCTGGGCCCCATACTCTGGAGAAGGTGAAAGGATTCTGCTTTCTTTTAGGGAGGGCATCCTGTGGCTTTGGCGAAGGAGCAGAGAAGCTATGTGTTCATTCCCTCGAGAGGTGAGCATCATCAGGCACTGAGTGAGGGGCCGGGCACCCGCACAGGAACCCCACTGTTCTGGCTCACTATCCTGCATATCCCCATAACCTGTTCTCTAGAGGAAGCGTTGAGAGGACTGTAGGAGGAAAGATGTAGGAAAAAGAAAGTCACTAGTGACTGGACCTGGAAAGAGACACTTATTTTCAAATCTCTGGAGGACAGACCAAAAAAAAAAAAAAAATCAAGGCTGTATGTTGACGTTTCCCCAACGGGCCCATCTTAGATCTCTACGGAGTCACCCAAATCATGTCAATTCCCAGGAGGATCCCAGCTCTCTGGATTCTCGGTGGCTTCCTGTTCTGCTCAGAATTCCAGACAGGCCGGGCATATGCTACAGGTCCCTACTTGGCTTGTGGTTTTCAAACATGTTGTTGGCTAGTGAGAGCACAGTGTGTTGAAATCGCGTGATTTCTGTATTCCATTGGCGTATGTTCTGGTTTTGGCAAATCTGTTATACTACAACCTGACCAGCCTGAAATACCTCAGCTTTGAGCGCTGGGGTGAGATTCAGCAGGGCTGCAAACTCAGGTGCCCTCAGGGCCAGGATGACCATGGCTAATACGTCAATCAGCCACGTCTAAGGCAGTGGGGAGTGGTGGGGACTGCGGTGACCTCAAGAATTCCTACCCCTCCTAAGCACAAATTTAAATTGTATTAAAACACCAGATCAGTCAACAGGGCATTTCTATTTAACTGAGCAAACTCTGCCCGTTCGCCTTTCTGGCAATGATGTTTCTATAGACACTAGCCTTCGAGTAAACAAAATGCTGCTTGGTTTTACCAGCAAGCGGCGGCATGCAGGATGATGGCCCACTCAGTCCAACTAGGTCAGCATGGGGTTAGCTGCCTTTCAGGAGCTCGGAGAAAAACTGCCCCACTGGCTTTTCAAATCCAAGGAGAAAGCTTTGAGGTTGGGATATTTCTCTCCTGGGGGAACTGGCCTGCATCGCTGGGTGTGTTGCAGAAGCTGGTGAGACTGTGAGTTACCAGCCCTCCTGGTCAGCGGGGTGGGCAGGGTATAGGGGAGAAGCAGGTGGGGCTTGCAGGGTCAGCTCCTTGGAGCCTGTTACGGCAGCGCCTGACCCTGCGGTCAGAATGGCCCGTGCGCAGCACCAGCGGTCACTGGGCCCTAGGGGCCCTCGGTCCCTCCGCTATAAATGAGGCAGCCGGACTAGACGATGATGGTGGTGGAGGGAATAACAGTAATTATACCAACAGCGGCCGCAGTGCCCCGAGTCTAGGCCACGAGTTGGGCACCATGCATGTCCTCATCTCATCGCCAAGGGGCCCACTGGTGTCCACAGCTGACCACAGCCCTGGCTGCAGCCTCTGCACCAGCAGGCGTGAGCGAACCTCGGATGCCCCGCTGTAGATAGAAGCGGCGGGTTCCTGCAGGTGAGGAATCAGACACAAGGGAGGAAAACAAGCAAACCCTGGACTAAGTACTCCAGGTGCTCATCACAAGTCAGAAAGGTGACCATCCTCATCCACAGTCCAGCAGAGGAGGGAAATGAGGTTGAATACTGAGGTTCAGAAAGGTGGAATATTTTTCCCAAGGCTGGCTAACACATCGTTCAGGGGTAATCAGAGGAGTGAAGACAGTGTCCCAACAACCCGCAGCCTAACCAGCCTGGGTTTTCTCAGCCCATGAGGCTCCACACCGCGGGCTGACCTGGTCTAGATCCAGAGTCCCTGATGTTCCCAGCTCCCTAGACTACACTGGGTAATATGCCTAGGTGCTATCAGAGGCTAAGTGAGCATCCAGGTCAGAATCATTACCACACCACCTATCCCTGGGGCATTCATTCGTGCATTCATTCACTGACTCAGTCACAGAGAGCCCAGATGTCAGGCACAGCTCCCAGCACTGAGGCTATGGGCTGCACCAGCTGCAGTGTGTCACTTCCCCTCTTGTTGGGGGGAGGCTGTCAGCAGCCCAGAGCGACGGGAGCCAGACATACCAGATGTCTATTTTAGACTCTGTGGTGACGACTAACCTCTCTGAGGAGGCATCATTTAAGCTGAGGTCTAGATGACAAGAATGGACCGAGCTTACAAGAATCTGCAAAACAACGTTCTAGGCAGATGGACAAGGCAGAAACATAGCAGGCATCGGCCTGGCCTGAAAGTGGGCAGGACCGTAGGGAGCAAGGGAGTGAGTTGTAGGGATGAGGTCACGAGACACCCATGACCAGGTGTTACAAGGCTTTACAGACCAGGGATAGGGGCTCAGATTTTACTCTGAGTGCAAAGCGAAGTGCAAGGGGAAGACTTTAAGGGAAGAAGTGTGATTTGGTTTACATCTTTTTTAAATGCCCCTGTCTGTTATATGAACAGCCACATTCCTGAATACAGAAAAACAAAGACATAAGGAGAGAGGCCAATTAGGAGGCCATGGAAATTAGGAGGCCAAGTGACAACGGCTTCGAAGACATTGGTAGCACCAGGGATGCAGAAGTGTTCAGACTTGGAACATGTTTGGGAGACATGTTGACAGGGCTTGCCAACTGACTGGAAGCAAAAGAAAGGGGAAAGAGAGTAATAAAGGACAATGGAAGCCCTTGGCTTGAGCAACGGGGCTGATGTGGTGACGCCTACTGAGATGGGGGGCTGGGCTGGGTCAGGAGAGGATCAAGAGTTTTGCTTTAGCCATGTTAAGTTTTAGATGCTGATTAGACCACAATGTGGACCTGCCAGCCTCCCATTTGGCTACAAGAGTCAAGGGTTTTTAGGAAATCTATATTTGGGAGTCATCTGCAGATCTGTGGCCTGGTTGAGGCTACCCAGGGAGACCATGTAGGTGAGCAGAGTCCACCAGTAGCCCTGAGGCTCACCAACATTTTGATGACCCACAACGGCATATGTGATCTAGTAAACACGGTCCAAATTCACAACAGATGTGCAAGGTGACCATTATTACTCATCTTCACTCTAAAAATGCAGAGAAGTTACAGCCTGCCCCAGGTCCCATAGCTTACAAGCAGCAAGGCAAGAATCAACCTTAAATAGTATGATTGGGTTCCTGTCACTTGTCTACCACAAGGTGCAGGTGATACTCATATGGGCAGAAGGCCTCAGTGGAACAAGGTAGGCACTGAAGTCAGAGGGCCTGGGGTGAATCCTCAAGCTATGTGATGCTGGGTAAGCCTGAGCTTTCTGGGGTATAAAATCATGACGTATTTTTTTCTTTTTGCAAATATCTATTAAGTGTCTCCTGTGTGCCGGACACTGTGCTAAGTGATGGAGACCCATGGGGAGCAAACAGACTTCTGTGCTATCCAGTCCAGTGGGGGGATGCAGACATGTAAACAGGCAATTAGAATATAGTGTGATAAGTACTGTGATTATGGAAATACTGCTTCCCTCTTTTTAGAGTATGTTGTACCAACCTACGCAGACTTTAAAGTTACACATAATTTCCTTTCTTCCAAATCCATATGCAGTAATAGTCCCATATGAAATGTTTCTACCCTTTATACTGGTACCTATGATTTTCATTAGAATAAATAATACATGCAAAGCACCGAGCACATAGCCAGTGCTCAATAAATGGTAACAGTCATTATAAAAACATGGGTTTTTTGACCTAGCACCACCTCTGAGTTTGGGCTCATTTTTCTCCTCTGTAAATTAGGAATAATAATAGCTAGTCCAGGGGCGCCTGAGTGGTGAAGTAGACTGACTCACTCATTTGGTGAAGTGACTGACTCTTGATTTTGGCTCAGGTCATGATCTCAGCATCGTGAGATCAAGCCCCTTGTCGGACTCTGCAAGGGGTGGGGAGTCTGCTTAACATTCTCTCCCTCTCCCTCTACCCCACCCCCCAACTCTCTGTCTCTGTCTCTCTCAAGAAAAAATAACAACAATAATAGCTAGTCCACAGGGTCCTTTTGAGGGTCAGATGACATAGTATACGTGAAAATACTTGGTAAGCTGGAGGCAGTTCTTTTTTTTTTTATTTTATTTTTATTATTTGCCCAAGGGGTACAGGTCTGTGAATCATCAGGCTTACATCTTTCACAGCATTCACCAAAGCACAAACCCTCCCCAATGTCCATAACCCATCCACCCTATCCCTACCCTCCCACCCCCCAGTAACCCTCAGTTTGTTTTGTGAGATTAGGAGTCTCTTATAGTTTGTCTCCTTCTCCATCCCATCTTGTTTCATTTTTTCCTTCCCTACCCCTCACGACCCCCTGCCCTGCCTCTCGATTTCCTCATATAAGAGAGATCATATGATAATTGTCTTTCTCTGATTGACTTATTTCGCTCAGCATAATACCCTCCAGTTCCATCCATGTCGTTGCGAATGGCAAGATTTCGTTTCTTTTGATAGCTGCATAATATGCTGGAGGCAGTTCTATGAAAGTATGAGTCAAACATGGTTTCATGCTTTTGTAAAGCTACAAAACTCAGTCCATGAGACATAGTTCGTGTTCCGCAAGAGGTCCTCATAGCCCTTACACAATGGCCTGCAGAAACCTTTGAGTAGGTTCTTTGGAAAATGGAATCCTGTACAAGAGATTCTGCTTCATCCAGATCACCTATACTCTGTCCATAGGAAAACAAAGACCCCTTATTTGAGGCCTCCTCCTGCCCTCTTGACTCCTTCCCCTACCACATTTGGCTCACCCAGCCAAAGGCAAAAAATTCTGGAAACCTCCCAAGCTGGCTGCCAGCCTGCTTCGTGCATCACTAGAATCCTGAGTCGGTGCCAAGAAGGCAGGTTTATAAAACTGGTGTGTGTGCCATAGACTGTCAGCTGTGTGGGCGGTGGAGAGGGTCCTGGGAGGGGCTGCAGCTGAGGAAGGAGCAGGAAATGGCAGGGCTGCCGGCAGAGGACCCTTCCTGACTTCCTACTGTAGCAAATCCGTTCTTGAGGAAGGACCAGGCTGTCCCTGTCTTAGTGTCAGGAGGAGCTTGTCTACAGAACATCAGTCAGGAGAAGCCAGAAGGCTGGAGATAGAAAGGAGCAGGCGCCATCTCTCCAAGGTGCACTAAGTAGACACAGGGTCCTGAGCAGAAGGAGGGCAGAAAACAGACTTCCCACCCCCTCTGCTGATTGTTCAACTGGAGGGCCTGGGGCAGTCGGCAACCTGCAGAACCACACAGCTAACTCAGGGAACTCAGCTACCTCTTTCCCTGGAAGCTAGCAGACTAGAAAGGAGCAGGCGCCATCTCTCCAAGGTGCACTAAGTAGACACAGGGTCCTGAGCAGAAGGAGGGTAGAAAACAGACTTCCCACCCCCTCTGCTGATTGTTCAACTGGAGGGCCTGGGGCAGTCGGCAACCTGCAGAACCACACAGCTAACTCAGGGAACTCAGCTACCTCTTTCCCCGGAAGCTAGCAGACTAGAAGGGGTATCGATTCCCCTCAGTGCATTTACTTCTTCATTCATTCAACTAATACTTACTGTAAGCTGACTACATACAAGGCATTGTCGTATACTCTCAAGAGAAGACAAAGTCCCTCCTTTCAAGAAGCTTACACTTCAGCGGAAGGAGACAGATATCTATGTATCTATGTATCTATATAGATATCTATACATAGATATATAGAAACACATGTAGAAATATCTATAAATCTATATGAATATCTATGAAGATCTATACATCTATACACAGATATGGATAGATATCTATATATCTATATCTATAGTGTGTGTGTGTCTTTATATGCCTGAGTGTGTGTATAAGAACAGGAAGAGCTGTGATTTAAAAAAAAAAAAAGGCAAAATAAAGAGAGAGGGAAAAAAGGCAAAATATGGCAACAGGGAATGCTATACTACATGGGATGATCAGAAAGGTTTCTCTGAGCAGAGACCTAAATGAAGCAAGCGGGAGTCATGCAAGTCTGTGGGGGAAAGAGCATTTCAGGTGGAGAGAACAGCAAAAGCCAAGTTTCCTGAGGTGGGAATGATCTGAGCATCTTGAAAGAACAGCATGAGACCAGGGCAGGTGGAGCAGAATGAGTGGGGAAGAGATTAAGGGGTGTTGCCAAAGACGCCTGTGCATGTCTGGGGGGCTGGGGAAGAGGTCCAAGTGGTGGAGGAGGGAGATCATGTAGGGCCTTAAAGACCATGCTAAGGGGTGCCTGGGTGGCTCAGTGGGTTAAGGCCTCTGCCTTCGACTCCAGTCATGATCTCAGGGTCCTGGGATCGAGGCCCGCATCGGGCTCCCTGCTCAGCGGGGAGCCTGCTTCCTCCTCTCTCTCTGCCTGCCTCTCTGCTTACGTGTAATCTCTATGTGTCAAATAAATAAATAAAATCTTAAAAAAAAAAAAGACCATGCTAAGGACTTTGTTCCGTGGGACATGAGGAACCACCGGAGGGTTTGAGCAGAGGACTGATGTGTTAAATTTCTGAAGATTCTCTGATGGAAACTCCATGTATGATCTCTTCAATTCCTTTGTAAATCTTAAGAAAAAAAGGCAAAGAAGAATCCTTAGCTTCAGTGAGGGAAAGAGACTCTAGCAAGGAGGCTAGTTAGTTGAGAGTGGCTGCAGTAATCCTCTCAGACAAGTTACTCAAACTCTCTGTGCCTCAGCTGCAAATATGGGGATAATAATAGTACTGGTCTCATACCATTGTTATAAGGATTAAATGAATTAAAGTATTAAGAACAGTGCTGGGGGGGCGCCTGGGTGGGCAGGTGGTTGAGCATCTGACTCCTGGTTTTGGCTCAGGTTGTGATCTGAGTGAGGGTCATGAGATGGAGCCCCGTGTCAGGCTCCACGCTCAGGGCAGAGTCAGCTTAAGAGTCTCTCTCCCTCTCCTTCTGCCCCTGCTCCCCCTCTAGCGCATGTGTGTTCTCGCTCTCTAATAAATAAATAAATAAACAAACAAACAAATAAATAGATCTTTAGTGGGGGGAAAAGAATAGTGTTGGGTATCTAGTAAGTGCCATATAAGTATCTACCACTTAAGTGCTTATTAAAAATAAAAATCGGGCACCTGGGTGGCTCAGTGGGTTAAAGCCTCTGCTTTTGGCTCAGGTCATGATCTCAGGGTCCTGGGATCGAGGCCTGCATCGGGCTCCCTGCTCTCTCTCTGCCTGCCTCTCTGCCTCCTTGGGATCTCTCTCCGTCTGTGAAATAAATAAAATCTTTAAAAAATAAAAAATAAAAATCATAGGTGACTCAGACTAGGGAGATAGTGGCAGAAGTAATCAAATGTGATCTGACACATTTCGAAGAGAAAACTGATGGGGATTGGCAAGAATTGGGTGTCAGTGTGAGAGAAATCATGCTGACTCCAATGCTTCTGGCCCCAGCAACAGAAGAACGAACACAGGTTCCATTTACGGAGAAAGAGAAGACCGCAGGAGAAGCAGATTTGGAGGAAAATTGGCATTTTGCTGTTGGACAGATCTTGCCTGAGACACCTATGGATATACAAGTAAAGATGCTGATGAAGTGGGTGGCATCTAAAATCCAGGGAACAGGTCTTGGCCAAGATACAAATTTGGGAGTCACCAGTCCATGATGGTCACTAAAGGTCCAGGACGGGGTGAGGTCACCAGGAAGTAAGCGTTGGTAGGAGACGGTGGAAGATGGAGCCCTGGGCCTCCCAGTATTTGGAGACTGGAAAAAAGAAGAGGAAACAAGCAAAAGAGATGAAGGAAAACTGGCAAGGTAAGGAGAAAATGTAGAGTCCTAAAGGCCATATGAGAAAAGAGTTCCAAGAAAGACAGAGTGATAGTGGACAAAGGGTATGACTGCTGCCAGCAGGTCAAGGAAGATGGACACAGATTACCAGCCGGTGGACTCGGCAGCATGGAGGCTGGCGGGAGCTTGACTGGCACAACGGCCTGATTTCATTGGTTTCCAAAGGGAACCAGAGACAAAGACTGTAGACAAAAGGGCTCATCACACTCTAGACCTCCACATGGAGCATGATGAGTTGCTGATCCCCAGAAACCAGGAAGAAAGGCCTAGAACAGGAGTCCAGGTGCAGCGGGTGGTTAATGCGGTGTTTGGAGCTCCTGCAAGCCTCGGTGACATCTGCTCTTTTCCCAGTGAAGTAGGAAGGCAGTTGCAGCAATGAGCTAGGAACAGGCTGGCAGGAGACATTGGGGTTTGAGAATTAAGGGGAAAGTATGTGAAATAATCTCTAAAAGAGCATGAGGGTGAATAGAAAGGTGAAAAGTAGTAGGATTTCTAGGCAAGACCAAGAACCAACAGTTCTATAGTTCCATAGCTGTGCTTCTACAGTGGTGTTCTGCTGTGCAAGTGGAAGGGGCAAATAGGTGGCAAGTGGGGATTAAGCAGGGGGGAATCCTACCAGACCAGTATCATGAAGCAACGGAGGGGCAGAGAAGTTGACGGGGGAAACAAGGATGATGGAGCATGAGGCAGACTAGAGTTGGCTTACGAGGCATCCAGCATTCTTGCCCCTGGCTGATGAGTGGCACTATCTGAGAAGCTGGCAGGAGAAAGGGTTGAGAGGATAGGAGCAGACCTCAAGAGTGGTACAACCATTTTGCTCTGTAAAGTACTTTTGGGTTTCACAGTGGAATCTAATTTGATAAAATGAGAAGTGAGGACATGATTGAGGAGGGGAGCAGCAAAAAAGTATGTCCTCCATGTCCAGTGGATGTCAGTGAGTGAGGTTAGAGAATCTTGGGAACTGAGCATTAGAGGGAGTGAACTGCACAGAGAAGAGGTAGTGGTCAGAGAGTAGGATGCTTGGAACTGAGGTTATGGAGCAGTGCAGTTGCAAGGTCTGAGAAGGCCAGGGAAGTGAGCATGGAGGCAAAATCATAGGGGAGAAGAGGTTAAGGATCCAAGAGGCCAGGGTCTAGGAAAGGTCATTTAAGTGGATATGGAAATCATCAAAGACTGATGGCAAGAAGAGAGATGGGAGACAGGCAATAAACCAACAACTAAAATCTTTCTGGAAGGAAGGGGGTGGTCTGGGATTCTGCAGATGGCTACCATAAGGAGTATCAGGTGCTACTGCATGAGGCCATGAGCTCTGAAGCTGGCATTTTAGGACAGGCATGAGGAATCATGGTCTGGAAGCAATAATGAGGGGCAAGGAGACAACCACCCCAGCTCCAGGCTCAAGTGTGAGGATGTGTGGGAGGGAAGGCAGCCGCCACATGAGGCAGCTGCCGGTCGAGTCACGTTCCTGGGGGAGAGGCAGGTACCAGTTAGAACCAGGAGGTGATGGGAATATCCAGAGAAGGTAGGAGAATGTAGATAGTTTTTCTCATGATGGAACATGAGTTCCAGACAGTACAATATTAGCGTTTGGGGAGCTGGCGAGGAGCAGGAAATAGGACAGATTAAGGCATGTAGAGCCATATGAGGATGGATGTCAGATGGTAGAGAAAAGGCATGATGTTATTAACAATGGACACCTCCAGACAGGCTGCAGCAATGAGGCCGTGAGTGTTAAGAGGCAGAGAGTGGGCCAACATCACTGTCTCTATCACCTCCCATTCTCTCTTCGACCCATTCTAACTGGGCCCCGGCCCCATCACACTACTGAAACTGCTCCCACTAAGGTCACCTCCATATTGCTGAAACCAGTGATCCCTTCTCCACCCTCATTTTATTTGACCTCTCAGCAACCTCCTACATGGACGATGACTCCTTCCTTCTGAACAGACACCTCTATTCTTTGTCCTTTTATTCTCTGGCTTCCCTTTTTTTAAAGATTTTATTTATTTATTTATTTACCTATTTGAGAGAGAGAGAGTATGAGTGGGGGGGAGGGGCAGAGGGAAAAGCAAACTTCCCACTGAGCAGGGAGCCAGACGTGGGGCTTGATCCCAGGACCCCGGGATCATGACGTGAGCCGAAGGAAGACATTTAACTGACTGAGCCACCCAGGTGCCCCACTCTCTGGCTTTCCTCCTACCTCCCTGACTCCTCCTTCTCAATTCCTCCACTCAGGAAGGTTGACACACCCCCAACCCACTGATGTGTCTGCTCTGTTTCACCTCCTCATGGCCCTTCCCAGGTGAAAGCACAGTCTCCCAACCATCCTCACCGTGATTCGAAATAGGTGGCTGCTACTAGACCTTTATATCCCCCAAATGGCAAAAGTTTAACGTAGAGAAAGATATAAGAGTTACTCGTCCATTGCTAGCCATGGTGAAGCTAGTTTTTCAGTGATTATTATAGGAATTCTTGAGTTACTAGGCCATAGGACAGGCATTGAGTGACATGAAAAATGTGTAAGACAGTCTCTGCCCTCGAGTTGTTCAGAAGCTTCTCAGGAAAACAAGACAGAGGTGCAGAGATATATAGTACTTCCGAATATGAAGAAATACCAACTATCAGAGCTGCATGATATTCACACGGCCATCTACTTTCCCCTCTTCATTTTTTGAGGCCATGAGGTGACTTACTCAACATCATGCCACCGGTTAAGTCACCCTGAGAATTAGACCCAAATCTCCCAACCTCCAAGCCAGTGCTCTTGTCATGGTGTCTCAATTGGTGGTTGAGATAGAAGTGAAGTCCTGTGGGAATTGGAAAGAAAGGCACTGTACCATTGTGCATCAAAGCATGGATTCTAGAACCAGACTGTCAGGGTTCAAATCATCAACTCACAGTAACAACGTAGTTATTATTGGGGTGACTTCTCTGTGCCTCTGTGCTATATTTCACACTGGTTATCTGAGTATCATTTAAAGTTATTTAACACTGGTTAAATATCGATAATAACTGTACCTACCATACAGTAATGGTGAGAATTAACGTAAGTTAATATAGGTGCTTAGGCCGTTGCCTGGCTCTTAGAGCTATGCAGGGTTTTAAAGACTAACAGCACTTGAAGGTGAACAATAGGAGAGGAGGTTGAGTGCCAGATGCCTGACTTCTCTCTGAATCCCAGGAGCCCAGCACACATCAGGATCCACTGAATGATGAATGATGAACCAGCAAACGTTTTGACATCCATAGGAAAAAACCTCCAGAGATCAGCTAATCCACCCCTCTTTGCACCACCCAGAATGTCCATGGAAACCAGATAAGTAAATTCTACCATGACCACCACCATCAAAAAACACCTATTATTAGTCTTTTTGTACCTAATAACATCGAACAACTCAACAATCTAAGGAAGAGGAGCTAAGGACATAGACACCACAAGACATGCAAACATGCAAAATGTACACTGGCATCCAAAAGACAAAACAAAGCCTCTGCGTGGGGGATAAGCCTGGATCGTCAAATGAGAATCAAATGAAACATGCTCTTCCTTCAATGTAGGGCTCCTTGGAATAAAGCCCAAGTTCTCGAGAGGCGTGACCTGGGTTAAAGGCAACCTAAGACAGAACATAAATCCTCTTGCTCTACTCAAAAAAATCAAAGCTAAGTCATGGGGCAACAATCTCTTCCACCACTTGCCCCAAAATATAATCATTCCCCCAAGGATGACATTAGAAAGAGTAAGTTTAGCTACTCTTCCAGAAGAAAAGATGAGACTGATGATTCATGTTTTAATGACTTCTCCATCGTTTTATAGAGCTCCTCTTTTCAGGGAAGCTCAGCATGTGAAACAGACCCCAATTCTTTCTCCAGATCTTAGCAAACTAGGCATGCTTTGGAGGGCAAGCCTGATGGCCCCCGGGCGACAATTGTAGACCTCTGTGAGGTAGAATGCAGCCTACAGCTGGAAGACCGCTGGGACCTCACCCGATGGGTCAAATCCCTCTTTAGGGGCAGCAGCGACAAATGCACCTGACTCCAGGGGGCCCACCCTTTCCACACCCACCCCATCCTCCCCGCTGCAGCGCTGGGCTGTCCCCCGCCTCCCGTGTGTCCCCACTCCCTCCTCCCCGTACTCACTCCCACTCCTTGCGCCGGGCCTGCGGGGTGCTCTGCATCTTGTGGGCCTCGTGGGCCTTGATGATGTCGCGCTGCTCGATGAGGCCCCCGCGCCGCCGCTTCATCACCTCCGGGCTCACCGGGAGGAAGGGGCTGGAGCCAGCCTCCAGGGCCGCCCCGCCCTCCCAGCCCGGGCCCTCGCCCTCCTGCACCGGGAAGAAGTTGTCGAAGCCCGCGGCGGCGGCGCGCGGGGAGGCCGGCAGCATGCCCACCTCGTCCGAGGCGTCGGCCTCGAGCAGGGCGCACTGCTGGGGCCGCCATGCCTCCTCCTCGGGCAGGGCCAGGACGTGGCGGCGACGGCCTGCGGCCCAGGGCTCAGGGCTCCCGCCTGCAGCGGGGCAGGGGGCGGGCTCGGGCAGCCTGCGGCCTGGGCTCGGTCCACGCATCTCGGGCACCATCCCAGAACATTGCTCTGCGCAGGGGGGTAAGCGGGTGAGAGATAAGGGGGAGAGGGGCAGGGAGGGGTGGGCATGAGGGAAATAGAGAAAAGAAAGAGGTTAATGACGTCGAAGCTTCCGGCTGACCCAGTGCTACGTCCCAGGCCTGGCCCAGAAACTGGTACATAGTAGGGACTCCGCAAATGGTACTCAGTGGGACTCAGGAGCATCCCCTGTGGACCAGGCTGGCTGTCAGGTGCCAGTATCCAGAGTTAAACAAAGCAGACTTAATTTCTGTCCCATGAATTTCACAGTCTGGTGCAGAAGACAGAGGTTAAAGAAATAACTGAATGCAATGCGATGACTGTCTCAGGGTCCCGCTACATCAGGACAAGAACTCCAAAGGCTGTCCTTCTGGGCCCCAGCCTGTTCCCGCCCACTCGAGATGAGGACTCTCTCTCACCCATTCCCCAGTGCCTGGGACTCCTCTGGGGAAATCCCACCCACTCACTAACAGCACCAGCCACAGGCAACCTGTCTCTGCGAACTGGGCCCCGTATGGAGGTTCCTTCCTCCTTTCCCAATGTGTGCACATCCAGCACAGGATCTGGCTAGCACGTGTGGCGTCAGGTGTCTCCGCGGGTGTCCTTAAGCCTCACTTTCCTTTTCCCTGCCAAGGAGGATGTGGCCAGATTTGTATGTGAAAGACGTACGCATCCAGTCAACACTGCGGGCTTACCATGTGCCAGGCACTGTGCCAGGCACTGGGCACACTGAGAGGAGCTGGATTTAGTCCACATCCTCCTCATGGGAGACACAGGAAAAACATCCATTTTGACCACACACCATGAGGTGCTACAATTGAGGCAGGCCCCATTGCTGTATGAGCTCACAGTAGGGGCACCGAAGCCCGTCGTGGGGGGGCTGGAAGGGCTTCGTGGAGGAGAGGGTTAACCCATTATGCTGGGTTTAAACAGAGCTTGCCATGTAAGGAGAGGGACAGGATTATGGACAAAAGGAAGAGCACGTGCAGAAAGGATTTAGGGAACAGAAGGAAGTCAGGGCCAGACCTCCCATGGCAAGTCTGAGGTCGAGGGGACAGACCTTCTGACATGAGAGGGCCTGAACTGACTACCTTTTCGAGATATCTGCTTACTGTCTCCCTTCCGGCCTAGAGCCCAACCCCCAAATCTCTGGTCCCCTCCCGACTCATGTTCCAAACCACACACCCCTCGTGACCACAAATGGCACACACACGCCCCCTTGGCACGAAGCAGAGCCACGTGCTCTCCACGTTCAGAGAAGCCCTGGCATCCAGAACACTCAGCCAGCGCTTAGTGAGGGCCTGCTCTGCACTGGGGACTGTGCTAGGCCCCCAGGGAGGTGCCTTCCCGGAACGCTACCCTCCAGACCCCACCACCGCCTCCCCTGGTCTGAACTGAAAGTCACAAAAGCGAAGACTATTAAAATGGGCAGGAATGTTCATGGTATAGCCATACCATTTTATAGGTGAGGAAGCTGAGGTGCAGAGACCTAGAGAGTCGCCCAGGGTCACACTACCACTCAGAGTCATGGCTCAGGTTTCAAATCCCAGCTCATAGTTTGTCCCACCGGATTGACCACCCCCCTTCTACCACATGAAGCAGAATAAAAAGATGCCCTCCCAGCCCCCTCCGCATCACACTAAGATAACAGGTGGACAAGAAAAAGCCAGGATGATCTTCCTGAATATGTGATAAAGCCTGAGGTGAACAATGAAGAGAGCCTGACTTCCCTGGAGGGTAGGTCATTCAATATCCTCCTCATTCATCCCCTTCTCCATTTCTAGCATCCAGTCTGGTCTTCCCAGCCCTGTCAGCACCGCACCCCAAGGCCTCAGTGATGCTGGGCTGGAGGCTCTGGGGACATACTGGTCAACACTAGACCCTGGGCCACCAAACCTGAGTCCAAAGAGCAGGGGAAGGAAGGTAAAGGGTCCAGCCTAAGCTGGCAGGGAGGAGAAACAAAGGGAAAAATACATTTCAAAATCTGCAAACAGTTGGGTGGGTCCCTAGAAAGAGTGATTCATGTTCTTCACGTTGTCATTCTGTCTCAACTCTGCTTGATGGATTTTAAATTTATCCTTCATTCCTACGATGTTTAAATGTCTCTCCCTCACCACACACATGCACACGCCCATCCTCGGGGTGCTCCCACTCCCTCCACAGGCTTCAGCACTACCAGAAACTCAAGCACTCTCGGGTTCTGCCCCCCACAGCCTCCTCTCCCTCACACTCCTCTGCGGCCAAGGCTCCTGGGCCACCGTCCCAGCTCTTCCCGGGCCACCGGGACCTGGCTCCTGGCATCTGCTTCCTGGCCCAGCCCACTCTCACTCTCCTTCCTGGATTTCCCCTTTCCAGACACTTTGCCAATCTGAATCACGCCTTTGCCAAAATGACAGCACAATAATGTGCCCTGCAGAGCTCTGCTTCAACAGAATCAATTTTACGAATATCAAAACATGAAATTATCTCATCTTTCCTTTAAGAATTCCTGTTAAACAACCCTTCTATTATTGAAATGAATGTTCATCAGGGGAATCTGTCGCCCCCACTGCCTGCCAAGCCGGCCAGTCCCCAGGTCTGGCTATCATCAAACTGAGAAAACATCTTCTACCTCAAGCAATATCGATGAGATGGGAGACTACCAATTCCAGGGAAGGACACTGGAGTCTACTCTGTAGCTAGCCTTTCTCCTGGCCAGCACCCAAATTCTGGCACTGAGTCCCTTGGGATCAGGGATTTTGTGTTATGTTCCTATATCCAGAACCCAGTGTTGAGGTCGACATATAGTAGGTTGTTGGGGTGGTCATTAGTACTGTTTGCCAAATATCCTGGTTATCCCCCACCCTGGGCACATAGTAGGATGCACTTCCTGGTCTCCTGTGGTTGAGTGGGGTCATGTGACCATTCTGACCAATGAGTTGTGAGTAGAGTGATGTGTGTCCCTTAGAGGCTAAGCACTCAAATGCAGTGTGAGATCTCTCAATCTGGAGGGGCTGGCAAATCCTTCTATAAAGGACCAGATAGTAAATATTTCTGATGCTGTGGGCCATGTAATTTTTGTTGCAAGTACTCAAGGGCTGTTGTTACAGCATGAAAACAATCAGACAATATGCAAACAAATGAGCATGACTGTATTCTGACAAAACTTTATAACCTTTGGTGAACTTTGCTCTTTCAAATGCATCTCCTGCACTTCATCATTGTTATTCAGGTTCTACAGCAGCAGGCAAAAAGAGGAAATAGAGACCCATAAGACAGAATTGAGGGTGGTCATGCCGAATGAGAAGCTACCTTAAAAAAAATAATAATAAATAATACGTAAATAAATAAATAATAAAATTAAAAAGAAGCTTCCTGTGGCCAAAGTTGCTTTCCTGTGGCCCTCACCCCTAGTCCCTAATTGAAGGAAATCAGGCCTTGCAGCTCTGAGATCCTCACCCAAGAATAAGCTAGTGAAATCTCCAAGGGCACCTGTCTTATTCCTCTAACCTTTGCTTTCCACCCAGCTCTCTTCTTATTCTTTATTGCTCTGTTTGGCTAATGGGCAGGGATAGGATTTTTTAATTACAGGGGTCCTGAGGAAGAAAAATGACTTATTTGAAACCCAGCAGCCCCACTAAGAACCCTTCCCCTGCTTCCCAGTCCACGTGGAGTGGCAGGGAAAGGAAATCTTCACTCCCTCGCCCTTCCAGAGTTGGAGCTGAGATCTTCCTCCATGGAGGAATATTATGTCATTTGCATCTTCCTTCCCTTTACATCCTATCCGGAGTTTTAACTTTTATTCTCCTATTTTTGAACTGCTTCAGAAATAATAGCCCATGCATCCCATTGGCTTGTCTGTGCCTCCCAAGCCAGCAGGGGAGTCCACTGTGCCAAGGACACGTATCCTTTCTTACTGGGTTCATGCCCATCCCGCTCTCACCCCTTCACTGCTCACTTTCTCATTCCTCCAGATTGTGTGCATCCTCCAGCCACTTTCTGAACAGTGGATATACCAGGAAGTCAACAAACTTATGCTCTTGGGAATGTACTGTCTTCAAATCCTGAAAGTCTTGAGTTCAACAAGGAGGAGGAAGTCTCCATTACATACACCACCAAGTAGCATGGGCTGGGAGATGGTGGGCAGAAATGGGACTAAAAGGTGAGTGGTGGCCCTGAAACTCTCCAGGCTCTGCTCCCTCTGTCTGCCCTGCACAAGAAGAGAGCAGAAGGGCCCCAACCCCCAACTGTTGGAAATGAAACATCTTAAGAGGAAAACAGTTTTTAAAATATGATACCACACAATGGAGATGCCATACTGAGTTCCTCTCTAAAAATTATAGTCTAGAGAAGAGAACTCATAGAGTCCATGGGTTTTCTCTCCAGCAAAAGGGAAGGCAGAGAATGACCCTACTCAGAGTCCTCACCCACCTGCTCGGAAAGGAGACATTCCTGGTGCAGAAATATTCAACCAAAGATTTTTTTTTTTCTGAGTCAGCTTGCTACCCGACCACAAGGAAGGAACAAACACTGGACATTATTTTCATTTCCTGAGACCACCTAAGGCTGTGGTTCTCAAGCTTTATGAGTGTACATCAGAATCATCTACACTGCTGGTTTTCTAAAATGCACATTCCTGGAAACTCCCTCCAGAGATTCTCATACAAAAGATCTTGGTGCACTCAGGAATCTGCAGTTTTAATAAGCATCTTCTCTCCTAATCATGTCTTAAGAATATGCCCTAAAAACACCATAGATTTATGAGCTAAGTTGTTAAGAGGTGTTGTCCTGGGTGAGTTAGAATATTAAAGGTCCCCAGGATGGTGTCCTTCTTATCCATTTCCAGTCTGTATCTACATACCCAGAGGAGTTCCTCAACCCACCCCCATTCCTTGCTAAACTCTATCCTCCCCTAGACTGGCATCAGTTTTTGCCCATCCCACATTCTTCTCCATATGTCTATGTGGTTATGGTGACTGTTCAAGGATGGGCTAATGTCCAACTGCAGTTTGACAGGCTGGTGCATTTTGAATGTAAACCAAGACCCAAAGGAAACACTCTGTTTCAAACATGGAGTGATCACTAAGTCCACGAGAGTCCCTGAAGAGGAGTCAAAAGAGCCCATGATCCCATGTCAGAATCTCTGGGTTCAGGGTAGAGTTCTTCCACTTGCTAGTCAAGTAAACTTTGGCAATATACCTCTCTTCTCTGGGTCAGTTTCCTCACCTGAGCAATCAGGATAATAATACAATCTGTCCTATAGAAATCTGTGGTCAGAATCAAATAAGATAGCACTGGAGACTGTTAAGTCAAATAAACATGGAAAAAAGAACAGAGATTAAAGCCTGCATGCTAAAGCCAGGCTGCCTGAGTATGAATCCAAGCTTCACTCTCACCAACTAAATCCAAGCGCAAATTATATAGCCTTCCACTCCTCATCTGTAAAATGGTCATTAAAAGTTATACTTAATAAGGCTGTTGTGAGAAGTGGATATAGAAGCATATAAAACAATATCTGATAAAAATGCCCAATAAATGTTAGCTGTCATTTTTATTATGTAAAATGTCTTATTTTTTTTAACTAAATGATGTTAGTAAACAACCCCAAAATACCTGTGGCTTAAGATAGTCAAGGTTTATTTCTTTGTCATGTCACCATTTAATAACACAAACTGGCCTGGAAAATGGCAAAGATAGGCTCTGCTCCACACAGTCACTCAGGGACCCAGGTTTGTCTCATTTGGTGACTCTGTCAGCCCCCAAGGGTGGCAAATTTCTTCCCTCAAGGGCCAGATAGTAAATATTTTAGGCTTTTCAGGCCATGAGATCTCTGCGGCAACTATTCAACCCTGTCTTTGTGGTGTAAAAGCACCGTAGATAATATACAAGCAAATGGGTGTGGCTATGTTTCAATAAAACTTTATTTGCAAAAACAGGCAGCTAACACCCGAGCTTAGAGCCTCAGAGTTCTCCATTAGACTTTTTGTCTCCAGCCTGGAGACAAAGAAAAAGAGCTTAGAGGATCTTGCAAGAGGTCTAGAGGCAAGACTTAGAAGTGGTGTGTACTACTTATGCCATATTTCCTTAGCCAGATCTCTGTGACCTGGCCCGCTTAACTGAAGGAAAGCAGAAATACAGTCTACCTGTGTGCCAACTAAGAAGAGGAGAAAACCAATATTAGTAAGTGCTAGCAATCTCCATTAGACTATTACTATTTGTATTGTGATATAACCACAAAAGTAAATACAAAGGCAAATATTTACAAATATGTCAAATAAACTGAATAGTGGCCAATCTAATGGGGTATTAATGAATTGCTAAAAACTGGCCACATCATAATGTGTACAGAGATAGAGAAAGAGATTTATGTAAAAGAAAAAGGGGAAACCCTAAACACAACAAATAATCATTTCACCAAAGGATCTTGATGATTTGGAAAGCGAGACCTCAAAAATGTAAAATTTGGGTGGGTCTTAATCGATTACAGAGCAGACTCACATCCAGACATAACTATCTCTACAGCCGCTTGATTAATGACACCTCCACATACACTAGCCTTTTAGCTACACGAAGGCAGAAACCACACTTGCTTTATTCACCACTGTCTCCCTAGCACCCAGCTCTGACAGGCATTCAGCAAATATTTATAAAAGGAAGGAATGCATAGGAGGAGAGCAAGAGCAGGGGCAGGAGGCAGAGAGGAAAGAAGACGCTCTGAGTTTCCCATACTATAATTTTGCTTCTGTGGTAAATTGGTCCTCTTTAAGAGTTACCTTCTGCAGAAATCCTTACAACTACACTTGAGTGGATAGAAGTGGTTGTAAGGGGCCTTTACTTGCAACTTTCCAGTTTGCTTAAATATTCATCTTTACTTTTCCACTTTAGAAGCTGCTTCAAACTTCCACAGGATCTGCCTGACTTAAAGAAGGGAAGAAAAACTCTTTAATAAGGGAAGAGGACTTAATACGTGACTGTGCAGAAATCATCAGAGAAAGACAACAGATTCATTCAACAAACACTTATTGAGCACCTACTATGTGTTGGGGACTGAGAAAGGCACTGTAAACTCTTTATGACACCACAAGCATCCAGGAAGAAACCCAAAGGGTTGGGCCGAGGACAGTCAGTTGTTGTTGTTGCTATTTTATTTTAGCACAATAACTTTGTTTTTTCAGTGATCCAAGATTCATTGTTTATGCACCACACCCAGTTAGCACAATAACTTTTTGTTATAAAGCAAGAATTACTTCTGAAAGAGTATCTTGAGATTTTCTGAGCATTTTTTACTTTTCTGGAGTTTGTTACTTCTGTTATTTGTTCTACTTCCCTAAAACACCCAGACATACACAGATAGACAGAAAGACAGAGATAAAAAGAGAGGAGTCTTTTTCTGAGGACCCGAAGGGGAGTAGAAAATGAAGAAGAGACTACCACTCCTCAGAGAGTTTCTGGAAGGGAAACATGCCAGGAGTCAGTAAGGTTAGAGCTGTAGAAAAAACAAATGCCTCCAGCCCTTGGACTTGCAGAAACGCAGTCAAGGTGCCACAGCTGCCTGACTGGGGACAAAGAACACCTGGTGGGCAAACACCTAGGAAACCATGGGTACGCCCTGCAAGGTCCAAACCATGGCAGCATCAGGCTCAGACAACAGAATCCACAGAGCTACAGAAACTTCTCCAAGAGCCACTTGTCCATCAAAACACTGACAGTCAAGTGTCAGTCCCAGGAGCACCAGGAATCTCCAACTAGAGCCTGATAATATCCTTCCCACCCATGCAGACCCAGATTACTTGAATTGATTTCCTTGGAAGCCCTGTTTTAAAGAAAATTAAGTTACTGCTGCAGCCACGTGATGGGTGGGAGACAGCAGTGTTAGTGCAGCCAGATGGAACTTCCTCTCTGATTGGGGTCCTAATACCAAGTTCAGGCTTTCAAAGGCACCAGCTCAGCAGCCCCTCTCTCTGCAGCTCTAAGCAGGGAATGCTAGTCTCAAGTGCCACAGAGAGAAACAAGTGCAAAGCCCTGCGCCTGGCATTCAAGGCTCCCCAGTGTGGCCCCAGGAAAAAGGACAAGCCTATAACCCTTAAGGGCTTTGCATTTTAACCAGCCATGAGCCTCTGTGGTGGAGGCCGTCCATCTGTCTGCCAGTGCTGGCTGCTCGTGGGGGGGGGTCACGTCCAGATGTCAGATCTGTCTCAGAGCCCAGCCTCTGTCCAGCCACCTTCTCAGCTGTGATCAAAGAAATGGAAGTTACAAAGAAGCCTGCCACCAAGTAGAAAAATGACAGGTTATGAGCTGGACACTCAGGTGCCAGTGGAAATGGGAGAAGGACACACTGATGCCTCCAAAGCATATCTCTTAGACTCTTTCCTTCAGCCCACCCTCATCTCTGTACTCTCTGTTCATTTTTATGCGTTTTCTTTCTGGTCATTTATTGTGTATTTCACCACATAATGACTAATGATATTATAATTAACCTGCTTATTTAAGCCAAAGAATTCGCTGAGGACAAAATTTGCATTTCCAGGGATAATATGACCTGAAGGATTTTTTGCTCACCAAATACACAGAGTAGAGTATTGGTGATCCCTGGTGTGCATCTCAGACTGGTGTCCCCTGGCGTTGTGCAAAATGACACGGAGCTCTTACAAGATTAGACTAACAATTACAACCAAATTGAAAGTGCCTGCATACCTCCAACAAGCTAAAAAGAAAACTCACAGTAAGCATTACCGTTACCTCTTCAAGACATTCCATTCCCCACCCTTGTGCAGAGTCTAGACAGTTTGGGCAATGGGCTCCAGCTCCTGGGAGGATTCTAGTTGAATTAAGCCATCCTTTTGCCAGTGGTTAATTAAGAAGAGGGCTCATGATCTATGTAAGGCCAGTAAAGAATGAGGTAAAGCTTACTGGGGCTTTTAAGAAAATTCTCCCAACTTTTAAAGGAAGGTGTTAAGGGCATTGCCTCTGGATGCTGTCGTGCACAGATGTAAATGGGGGAACTTCTGCCACCACCTCACCGCCAACGTGAGGATGAAGCCACCACATGGAGGAAAGCAGGGCCAAGAGAATCATGGGGAGTGGGAATAAAGCCACCAGATTTAGCCCACCTGGAAGCCTCCGCACATCTACACCACTAGCGATAGGAGACAATACAGATCCTGATGGCTAGAGCCCATTGATTTGAGTTCCGTTTTCTGTTATTTCCACCCCAAAGCATACTAACTGCAGGAGCCCCACATCCTCCACACAGTACCACTCCACAAGCCCTCAAAACCATTTAAGTGTTTTGGCCACAGGAGGGAGAAAGTCCCCTCACGCTCCTGTAGATGTTTTTTGGTTGTAATTCATCTTTTACACAGACACTGGGACTTCAGTCTTGCATAAAATTCTTGAGACTAGGATTCTAAGAATCCTTCATATAAAAGGAAAATGACTCAACCCAAATGGAATAAAGCTAAATTCAATCGAGCAAGCAGTAAGTTTTAGGTAGAAAAGGGAGCACTGCAATTGGATTATATGGAAAAGGACTTGTTGCAATTAAATAGAGTATAAAAAGATTTAATGATCATAGTAGACACTACCAGCACCATCACCATCATCACTAAATATAATGGCTAATATTTATTGAATTTTTTAATGCTAGATATTGTAGTAAGGGCCTTTCATGCAATTTTAAGAATTCATATAATTCTTGAAAAAATCTTATGAAACAACTATTATTGACTCAGTTTTATAATGAGAAAACAGTCTTAAGAGGATTAAGTAATCTCCCCAATGTCAGAGTCACACCGTCATTAAGTAGTAGAGCAACTGATCCATGTGTGACCGACTCTGAATGCCATATTGTCACCCGCTGCACCGCACTGGGCTCCAAGAACAGTAGGACTATGACAATAATAACGGTAAGGAAAACTTTCACTTATTGAACTCATATTCAGGACCAGAAATTCACGTTTATTAACCACCTTGTAAGATAAATATTATCACTTGTTAATAATGGAAAGTCACCCAAGTTCACCCAGCTCATAAACACTGACTCTGGACTTCAGTATCTGATTGCTCACCAACGTCTCTCTGGGAAGCTGTATTTTGAAAGTGGATGTGTCTCAAATGGTCCTATTCCTTGGGTACAAGACCATCTGCATGTTTCTTCTTTTCTTTTGTTTTTGTTTTTGTGTTTGTTTTGAGCATCTGCATGTTTTAGTGACTGTGTGTACCATGTATATACATGTGGAGGGTGTAAAGTCCTGCATGTTGGTGACGGATTGGACCCAGCCCCTCCCACGGGCCTGGCTTTGTGTCTTCATGCAGGTCTGTGTAGAAGATGAAGAGCCGTGATCAGCAGAGCTCTCTGGGCAAGGACAGCACTGTGTGAGGGCAGAGCAAATGCTCCTGGCTTGGTACATAAGCCCAGGCAGCACCATGCGGGATGATCACAGCACTGCCTCTATATGCGAAGAAAGGGGAGTGACACTTGAGATCACGTCATCCCCTGGCAAGAATCAAGGAACTGATCTGCTCTGGGATGAAACAAAGAGAAAATAGAAAGAGTCTTGGGATCCCTCCACCTCCTTTCCTGGTCCCCTGGTCCTTTCCTCTCTCTCGGCATCTTATACCACCCCCCTCCAGCTGCCCCAATCCTTACACTGCCCTGTGGCTGTGGCCAAATTCCTGCCTGTCTTCACCATGACCTTCTACAAAAAAATTCCCCATGATTGTGGCAAATTTTATCCAAAAATTAAAACTGCTTGGAAAAGAAGACTTTTTTTCTGATTTGCCAAGTTTTATATTAATGGAATGTCTCATACAGTGACCTATGTTGGGAAAAATAGAATTAAATGAAATTGGGAAGCACCAGAAGGCTGGACCATGTAGTCATCACACATGTGCTCCAAGGTAGTTCATCCTGTCTTTCTTCTACCTCTTCTTGTCACTCCAACACCTGAGCTCCCCCAGCATCAGGCTCTCAGAAATCAAATCAAAATCATTTAAATACATTAGCACGTTCTAAGGTGCCAGTGCTCCGGAAGCTGGGTGGGCTCTTTGACAGCCAGGCAGTGATAACAGGAAGTGAGGCAAGAAGTGGGGCCTCTGCTAGTCACGTGTGAGAACATCCTGACACTGAGAAGACATATGACTGCCCCTTCCATCCAGCTACCTTTTCCATGCATCTTGGCCTGATTTCTCCTACATAAAACCAGTGCTGTTTTCACTCAGACTGTTGAACTCTAGACAATATGGAAGTTCTGTGGCAAGAAGACCTTCCTTATCACATAAATTATAAATTAGCTCTTTTTGGACCAAGCACCACACTGAAGGCTTTGCAAGCCTTCTAGCTAATCCTGTCAGCAGTCTTTAATTTTTTTTTAATGAACTGAATCACTCATTCATCCAATCACTTATTTATTCAACACACTTATGAAGAGGACCTATTACATGCCAAGCATTGCACTAGCATCAAGGCCAAAAGCAGATCAGTAAACAGAGGCTGACAGACCACTGTGATAAGCATGCAGATGGGAACAAAGAACAAGGGGCCCTGGGAGCCCACAGAGGGCCCTGGGGAGTTGGGGAGGTTGCTTGAAGGACAGGATATTTAAGCTGAGAAAGTACATTATGTAAGAATGGGCCTGGCAGAGAGCGTGGGAGTTTGGGAGAGCTGCGATTTAAACAGCGTGGTCAGGGGAGGCCTCACTGAGAAATTTTATCCAATTTGAGGATATCTGAGCCTGAGGTCCTGCCCCACTATCAGGCCATGTAAGCTCCAACAAAGAAGGGGTAGGACGCAAAATATTAGTTAACTGCACCTGGCCGGCTCGGTTGGTAGACCATGTGACTCTTGATCTTGGGGTTGTGAGTTTGAGCCCCACGTTAGGTGTAGGTTACTTAATTTTTCTTAATTTTTTAAAAAAGAATGATAAATCATAAGTTAACTAGAAAACCTCTGGCCAGAACTAAGGAAAAACATGAATTTGTAAAAATCAAGTTGTATTCCATTAATGTAGCTAGCGACTCAGAAATCAAACAAGCTTCCGGAACTAAGGATAGCTACATTTTTATAACCTGAGTTTCGCAGCTGTGCAAATTCAAATCTGCTTCATAATATATCACCAAAAAGAGCACTGAGGTACAGCATAGAAATATGGTCAGTGTGATTCCATATTATTTATCTGATCATCTGAACTCTTCATTCTTTGGAACGACCGGGGCTGAAATTCAGCAATGGAGGTTTTAACTATTCAGGGCCATGTCTTAGGACTCCACCTGTAATCTGTGCAGTCTCAATGTGGGTTACCATGGCATTGATTGTCTTAGCTTCATCCTAGGCAATGATATATATAAAATCATGATCTGATATGCTAATTATATTTTTACTATTTTTTTCGGTTTTTTTAAAAGATTTTATTTTTTTGAGCAGTTTTAGGTTCAGAGAAAAATAGAAAGGCACAGAGAAGGATGCCTGGGTGGCTCAGTCTGTTAAGCATCTGCCTTGGCTCAGGGCATGATCCCAGGGTCCTGGGACTGAGCCCCGCATTGGGCTCCCTGCTCAGTAGGGAGCCTGCTTCTCTTTCTGCCTATTGGTCCCCCTGCTTGTGTGCTCTCTTGCTCTCTCTCTCCTTCTCTCTCTGACAAATAAATAAAATCTTAAAAAAAAAAAAAAGGCCCAGAGAGTTCCCATATACTTCTCGTCCTCACACATACACTCTTTCCTCATTGTCATCATCCCCCTCCAGTGTGGTCCATTTGTTACAACTGATGAACCTGTACTGACACATCATTATCACCTACACTCTAAAGCTTACATAAGGGCTCACTCTAGGTGTCCAACAGTCTGTAGGTTTGGACAAATGTATAATGATATCTATCAATCACCACAGTATTATATAGAGTATTTTCACTGCCTTAAAAATCCTATGTGTTCTGCCTACACATCCCTTCCTAACCCCCACAACCCCAGGCAGCCACTTATCTTTTTACTGTCCCTAGAGTTTTGCGTTTTCCAGAATGTCATATAGTTGGAATTATACAGTATTTAGCCTTTTCGGATTGACTGCTTTCATTTAGTAATATGCAATTAAGATCCCTCCATGTCTTCTCATGGCTTGGTAGCTCATTTCTTTTTGGCACTAAATAATATTCCATTGTCTGATTACCACAATTTATCCATTCACCTACCGAAAAACATCTTGCATCCAAGTTTTGGCACTTTTGAATAAAACTGCTAGAAACTTCTTGTACAGGCTTTTGTACAGACGTGAATTTTCAGCTCCTTTGGGTAAATACCAACAAGCTTGATTGCTGGATCACGTGGTCATAGTATATTTACTTTTGTAAGAAATTGCCAAACTAGGGCGCCTGGGTGGCTCAGTGGGTTAAAGCCTCTGCCTTCGGCTCAGGTCATGATCTCAGGGTCCTGGGATCGAGGCCCGCATCAGGCTCTCTGCTCAGCAGGGAGCCTGCTTCTTCCTCTCTCTCTGCCTGCCTCTTTGCCTATTTGTGATCTCTCTCTCTCTGTCAAATAAATAAATAAAAAATCTTAAAAAAATAAAATGTTAGAAATTGCCAAACTATCTTCCAAAGTGACTATATCATTTTGTGTTCCCACCAGCAATGAAAGAGAGATCCTGTTGCTCCAATTCTTGCCAGCCATGTTTTGGATTTTTACCATCATAACGGGTGTATAATGGGATCTTATTGTTGTTCTACATTTTTCCTGTTTTTAATAGTAAATCCTCACCAATCAAAATCATCCAGCATACCACCATGCGGGAAACATTGCCCTGGGTAACGTGCAGGCTCTATCTGGAGCGAGTAAGTCATCCAAGGTTTTAATGCTGCACATGAAATAGAGGACACTAAGATTACCTAAGCTATTCTCCCAGCCATTTAGAGCTTGAGTCAGCTCTAAATATTCCCTGCACAGGCATTCAGCTTATGTTTGAACACCTCCATTGACAGGGATCGCACAGGCCCCAAGGCAACTACTCCAACTTTAGATAACTCTATTAGGATGTGCTTTCTTATTCTGAGCTGAAATCAATGTGTGTCAACACAAAAATCAATGGACTGTGAGGAAAAGTAATTCATTTGCCTCTGCCCACTACTGACACTTAAGAAAAAGAGGATGTAATCAACAATAAAAACAATGAAGAGAAGATAAAAATCAATGTGTCTCCTGCCGAAACAGCTTTGTGCTGAAATAATTCAGTGTTTTCTCAGTTGACTCAGAAGACCACAGATTTTTTCACACACACACACACACACACACACACACACATCTCTTGGAGCTTTCTTTCCCCATGAAAGGCTAATTGTAACTTTCCTGCAAGCCATCACTTTTTGACTTGGGTTATTTTGGGAAGAGTCAACCCCCACAACTTCAGAAGAAGGGCAGAAAGGGCACAATATGAGGATGAATGTTTAAGGGATTCGGGAGGCGGCCTGAGGGGACTCACTGAAAGATCAAGGTTCACCTAGAACCTGCAGAGGAGACGCTCCCTCACAGCCATGCCCTCCCAGTGTAGTCAGAATTTCTGAGGTGACCTTCTGCACAGCAGGACCACCTGGAAGGAACAGAGTTCTGTTTCTAGTTGTCTCTCCGTTGCTTTTTGCCCTTTGATCAAAGCTGAAAGGCCAGTCTATAGGGATGGGGCTACAGATGTCAGAGAAGTGCTTGGTTTTGCCTGACAGAGCGAAAAGTCCTTGGAAAGCAAACAAGAGTAGGTCCAGCCGTGCTGCTCAGACATCTTTCCTGAAAATGAGACAGAGTAGAAACTTGTCACTGTGACAGGTGACCCAGGTTGGATGTGGGGTGGCAGAGAGGTGTTAGTACTCCATGGTTAGTGCTCCCCAGTCTCCTTCGGGGAGGCCCAACCAAGGATAGCACGCTCCACACTGCCTGGCCCCAGCTCCCAGGAGGACTTCCCTCCACAGTTCGCCTTTGCTTTAGATGGCCCTCTCTGGCTACTCTGCCCCTTCCGCCATCCCCCTGACATCCTTTGTTGTCTCCCAGCTTAGTGTCAGTGAGCAAGTCAGCCCCCTCTCTGGGCCTCAGTTTCCTCATCTGCAAAATGGAGATAACTGCCCTTGCCTCCAATAGATTTATCATGAGGATCAAAGAAGATAAATGTGAGAAAGCACATTTTAAGGAGGAAAGTGTCATTATCACCTACAATAAAGTTTCATCATGTCTTTTTCCTGTTTCTCAGGATTTAGGGAAGAAAAGAATAGCTGGAATGGGAATTAAGCTGCCCCTCCTCTCCGCTGAAGCATCTGGGCAGAACCTGTGATCTGCACAGGCGTTGAGATGGAGCATTTTACAACCGACTTCAGAATAGAGAGGTCAAGAGTCAGGCCTCTGCAGGAACCCTGTGGTCTGTCCCATCCCACAGAAGCCTGTGGCTGAAGCAACAATGAAAAATTGAGCACCAGAGCAGGAAAAGGAGGCATCAGGGGAGGAGGTAGCTCCCCTGAGCCAAGTGCCATTTCTTTTTTTTTTAAGATTTTATTTATTTATTTGACAGAGAGATTACAAGTAGGCAGAGAGGCAGACAGAGAGAGGAGGAAGCAGGCTCCCTGCCAAGCAGGGAGCCCAATGCGGCTCTCGATCCCAGGACCCTGGGATCATGACCTGAGCCGAAGGCAGAGGATTTAACCCACTGAGCCACCCAGGCACCCCCAAGTGCCATTTCTAAGGTAACATTAGCACACTAGTGTCAGGCTGACTAATTGATCTGTTCCTGCTACCAGAGCACCTGTCTCTGCAAAAATGAGGTGGCCACCAGCTCTGTCATGGTTGCTAGGAGAGTATCCAGGATCTCCAGGGTGACTTCGTCTCAGCCAATGGGGGTAAGAGCTTCTTGAGAACCAGGACGGTACCCATGGGAACTGCCTACAGGACAAGAGGAGCAAGGGTTGACCCCATGGTCAGGCCTGCGACTGGAGGTCACCAGGCTGAGAAGCTGGGCAGGAGGTAGGAAGGACAAGATGACAGAGGAAGGGATGCCAGGTCCTAAAATGGATCCTAAGCATCACTGATAGGGCCCATTCAAAATCTTCTCTCACTCTCTTTCTCTGGAGCCTTCCTAGTGGGCTCAAGAGGACACTAAGTCTCCTGGCGTGGGCAGGAGGCTGAGCAGCTTAGGGGTCCAGGGCTGAGTTGTAACTCCTATTTATTCTAGTGAGATCCAATGAGCAGAAAGGAAGCACAGGAGGCACTAAGATGGGGCTGATGCTCCTGCCTCTTCCAGAAACATTCTGAGACCTCCACAGACCCCTGCCCTTTTCCCTGTGCAGTGTGTTTGGTCAGCTCTTGGATTCCCTCATTCAGAGACAGAAAGCCTATCTTCAGAGTCCTGAACTACCTTAAAAGTCCTAGCCTTTCTATTTGCAAGGCTGACTACAGAGGTTTTCAAACCAGGCTGAACAGGTATGTTCTACTCCTGAAATAAACAGTCCAGTCTTCTCCCAATTCCCAGAAGAAAAATTAGTTAATGCAAAGAATGTTCTCAATATTCGTATTTCTCTCCTGTAATTTTTTTCTTAAATTCTTGAGATGTTACCTCTTCTCTGTATAAGAATGTGGTAGGTGATTTTGTTTCAGCACAAACTTTTTAAAAATTGTTTTTTATTGAAGAATAGTTGAAATATAATATTATATTAGTTTCAGGTATACAACATATTTGATACTTATACACATTATGAAATGTTAAACACAATAAGTCCAGTTATCATATGTCACCATAAAAAATTGTCACAATATTATTGATTATATTCCCTTTGCTGAATATTGCATCCCCATGTCCTATTTATTTTATAACTAGAACATTGTACCTCTTGATCCCCCTTCACCTATTTCATCTGTTCCCCCACTTTCCTCCCCTCTGGCAACCATCAGTTTGCTCCCTATATCTATGAGTCTATTTCTCTTTTGTTTTGCTTTTTCATTTTATCTTTTTAGATTCTATATGTAAGTGAAATCATATGGTATTTGTCCTTCTCTATTTTCCTTAGTATACTACCTTCTGTGTCCATCCATGTTGCCACACATGGCAAGTATTCTTGCTTTTTATGGCTAAGTAATATTCCTCTGTGTGTGTGTGCGTGTGTGTGTCTGTCATCATCTTTAGCCATTCATCTATCAATGGACACCTACATTTATTTCATCCATACCTTGGCTATTGTAAATATAATGCTGCAATGAACATAGGGGTACATAAGTCTTTTCAAATTAGTGTTTTTGTTTTCTTCATATAAATACCTAGAAGTGGACTTACTGGATTGTATGTGATGCTGTTTTTAATTTTTCAAGGAACCTCCATATTGTTTTCCACAGTGGCTGTGCCAATTTACATTCCTACCAACGGTGCACAAGTGTTCCTTTTTCTCTGCATTCTTTGCAATGCTTGTTATTTCTTGTCTTTTGGGTAAGAGTCATTGTAACAGGATTGAGGTGATAGCTCATTGTGGCTTTGATTTGCATTTCCCTCATGAATAGTTACGTTGAATATCTTTTCATGTGCCTGTTGGCCATCTCTATGTTCCTTTTGGGAAAATGTCTCTTCGGGTCTTCTGCCCATTTTTTATAAAAAATTATTTATTCATTTGAAAGACTGAGTATGAGCAGGAGGAGGGGGAGAGAGAGAGAATCCTCAAGCAGACACCCAGCTGAGCATGGAGCCCAACTCAGGGCTCAATCCCACAACCCTGAGATCATGACCTGAGCTGGCCACTTAACCAACTGAGTCACCCAGGGACCCCAGCTTTGCCCATTTTTTTTAGTGGATGTTTTTTATATTGAGCTGTATGAGCTCTTTATATATTTTGGATGTCAACCCCTTCTCAGATATATCATTTGCAAGTATCTTCTGTCATTCAGTACGCTGCTTTCTCATTTTGTTGATGGTTTTTTGTTACTGTGGGTTTTTGTTTGATATAGTTCCACTTATTTTTGCTTTTGTCCTTGTTTGAGGTGACAGATTCAAAGAAAAAAAGGCATTAAGACCAATGTTAAAGAGCTTACTATGTTTTCTTCTAGGAATTTTATGGTTTTGGGTCTTATGTTAAGTCTTTAATTTATTTTGAATTATTTTTGTATATGGTGCAAGAAAGTGGTCCAGTTTCATTCTTTGGCATGTGTAGCTCTTCAGTTTCCCAGCCATTTATTGAAGACACTGTCTTTTTCTTGTTGTGTATTTTTGCTTCCTTTGGTGTTGACTAATTGGCCATATAAGTGTGGGTTTATTTCTGGGCTCTCTATTCTGTCCCATTTATCTATGACTGTTTAAGTGCTAGTACCATACTGCTTTGGTTACTATAGTTTTGTAGTACAGTTTTAAGTCTGACAGCATGATACCTCTAGCTCTGTTCTTCTTTCTCAAGATTGCTTGGGATATTTGGGGTCTTTTGTAATTCCAGACATATTGTTGGATTCTTTGTTCTAGTTCTATGAAAAATGTCGTTGATATTTTCATAGGGATGCATTGAATCTATAGATTTGGGGAGGGGTATTATGGATATTTTAACAATACTGATTCTTGCAATCTCTGAGCAGAGTGTATCTTTCCATTTATTTGTTTTGCCTTCAGTTTCTTTCATCAGTTTCACAGAGCTTGCAGAGTGCAGGTTTTTCACCTCCTTGGTTAAATTTATTCCTAGGTATTTTCTTTCTGATGCAGTTGTAAATGGGATTATTTTCTTAACTTATCATTCTGATAGTTCATTATTAGTGTACAGAAAGGCAACAGATTTCTGTATATTGGTTTTGTACCCTGCAATGTTACTGAGTTCATTTATTAGTTCTAATAGGTTTTGGGTGCATGCTTTAGGGGTTTTTATGTATAGTGTCATGCCATCTGCAAACATTGAGTTTTACTTCTACCTTTCTAATTTAAATGACTTTTATTTCTTTTTCTTGCCTAATTGCTATGGCTAGGACTTCCAATACAATGTTGCATAAAAGTGCCAAGAGGGGATATCCTTGTCTTGTTTCTAATCTTAGAAGAAACGTTTTCAGCTTTTCACCACTAAGTAAAATGCTAACTGTGGGTTTGTCATATATGGTCTTCATCATATTGAGGTATACTCCCTCTATACCCACCTTGTTGAGAGTTTTTATCATAAATGGTGGTTGAATTTTGTCAAATGCTTTTTCTGCATCTATTGATATCATCATATGATTTCTTATCCTTTATTTTGTTAATGTGGTATATCACATTGATTTATGGATATCCTTGTAGCCCTGGAATAAATCTCACTTGATCATGGTATATGATCCTTTTAATGTATTTTTGAATCTGGCTTATTAATATTTTGTTGCAAATTTTTCATCTATGCTCATAAGGATATAGACCTGTAGTTTGGGGGGAGGGGTTATAGTGTCTTAGAATAAACTATTTTGGATTAAATCGATCTTTGTTTCCATGTTATATTACAAAGAGTACCATGAACGGCAGATGCCCCACCATCTGGACAAATTATGAGAACAAAAGTTCTACCTTTTGACTTAAAGCAAAAGGAATCTTGGGGGAGGTGCCTTTACTCTAACAACAGTTACTCACCCTCATTGAAGTTACCAAACATATTCAAAAAAAAAAGTTACCAAAGGTATCAAAGCCATGATTTTTAAAAATATACACCATCTAACAAGCCCAGCTGATGGCACTGATTCCCACTTTACTGAGAAAAATGGAGCAATCAGAAGATAATTCCTCAGGCTTCCATAACCATATCTGCCCACATACCACAAAGTTCATCTTCCCAAATAATACTGTAGATGAATCCAGCATGCCTCTGTCTAAAGTCAACCCCTCCTTCTCAACACAAGTTATCTCTCCTACTCAAGGACAGTGCTTCACTAATTCTCTTGCTCTTATACATCATCAATTTTTCGCTCTCTATTGGACTATTTTCATCAACATACAAACATAGTGCTATTTCCCTCATCTCAGAAAAAACACTTCATTCACCAGCTATTACCCCATTTCTTTGCTCCGCTCTGCAGAAAACTCTTCAAAAGAGTTGTCTATATTCATTGTCTCAGTACTCCTCATCCCAATATTTCTTACACCAGCTTTCATCAAATAGGTCTCTTCCCAGAATTTTTAAAGTCAACAATAACCTCCATATTGCTAAATCCAATGATCAATTCTTCTTGTTATACATGACATGGTAATCAACTTCCAAAATGACCCCCACCTCCTGGTATTCATGCACTCCTGTAGTCTCTTTCTAAGAATATACAGAGTTGATGGTAGAACACCTCCAAAATTAGGTTATAGAGGACTGTGACTACCCTTTTAGGTGTTCTCTTGAACTCTCTTTCTCTCGGATCACATGAGAAGAAGCTGCTACCATTTCATGAGGCTACACAGAGAGCTGAGCCTGTGGAAGAGCCCACAAGAGGAACTGAGGTATCTGACCAACAGCCAGTGAAGAACTGAGGACTTCCAAAACTGCAAGAATTTAGAGTAGGATTCTCCAGTCCTAGTCAAAACTTGAGATGACTACAGCCCCAGCTGGCAGTTTGAACACAATCCTGCAATGGATCTTACTTAATCAGAGGCACTCACGTTAGCCACTCCCAGATTCCTGATACTCAGAAATTTTGTGAGATAGTGTTTGTTACTTTAAACTACTAAGTTTTGTAGTGATTTGTTACACAATAGGTTACTAATAATATACTTGACCTGTCACATTATTTGACACAGTTGATCACTCCTTCCTCCTTGAAATACTTTCTTAGTTTGGTTTCCATTAAACCACTCTTTCTGGTTTTCCTTCTACCTCATGGATCATTTCCCCTCAACTTCCTTTGTTGATTCTTGTACTTCTGCCCAACTTTTTTAAGTTCAGGCCCAGAGCTGGCCCTTGCTACTCTTCTCTTCAATGTCTACTCACTCCCTTGGTGATTTCATCTAGCTTCGTGGCTTTAATCATTACCAACTATATGTTATCAATCCCAAATTTATATCTCAGCCCAGATTTCCTCTCCCAAGCCTCTGACTCATGTAACCAACTGTCTATATGATTTTCCACTTGGATATTTAATATTGAGCTCTAATTCAACATGATCAAAAGTAAACTCCTAATTTTCTCCACCCAAAACAGTTCCATTTTCTTCTGACATTGCTCAAATTTTCCTTGATTTCTAACTTTCTCTTATACCCCATATCCAATCATCAAGGAATCCTATTGACTCTACCATCAAAAATATGAGATCCAGTTACTTCTCACCTACCACTGCTACCATACTGGTTCAAGCTACATCATCTCTCAACTGGACACAGCAATAGCGTTCTAACTAGTCTCCCAGTTTCCACCCTTGCCTTTCTGCAATCAGTTTTGGACACAGTAGCCAGTGTGCAATGTGATTCCCTTAAGTAGGCAGATCGTATTATCTTCTCTACTCGGCATTCTGTGATATATCCTCATTTCATTTAGAGTAAAAGCCAAAGCCCTCCCAATGGCCAGCAAAGCCCTATATGGTCTGGCTCCCCTCTTACTCCCTGACCTCATCTCTTTCTACACCCCCCCAACTGTGTTCTAGTCACACTGACCACCATGCTGTTTTTGAAATATTCCAGGCATACTCCCACAGCCTTCGTACTGCTCTTTCTTAAGCATGGAATGCTCTTCCCCTAAATATCACTGTGACTCAATTCCTCATCTTCTTCAAGTCTTTGCTCAAATACCACCTTCTCAATGAAGCATGTCTTGGCCTTTCTATTTAATACTGCACACTGCCGCCACCCCTAGCACCCCCAAGCCTCCTTATCCTACTTTCATTTTTCTCTTTTTTCCATAGTACTTAGCATCTTTAAACACACTAGAAGTCTTATTCATTTGTTAGTGTATAGTCTATCTTCCCTTGTTAAATTCCAAACTACAAAAGGAAAGTATCTTTGTCTATTTGATTCACTGATAAGCCCTAAGCTCTAAAGACAGTGCCTGACATATAGGTGACACTTAAAAAAATGTTGAGGGCGCCTGGGTGGCTCAGTGGGTTGGGGCCGCTGCCTTCGGCTCGGGTCATGATCCCGGGGTCCTGGGATCGAGGCCCGCATCGGGCTCTCTGCTCCGCGGGGAGCCTGCCTCCTCCTCTCTCTCTGCCTGCCTCTCCGCCTGCTTGTAATCTCTCTCTCTGTCAAATGAATAAATAAAATCTTTAAAAAAAAATAAAAAAAAATGTTGAATGAATGAATTTATAACTATTATCTATAATTATTATGAAAGTTCCACAATTTTTTTACTATCCACATTTTACAGATGAGGAAACTGAGGGAAAGGGAATTAACATATCTCAGTCTTACTATGTGACAGACACTTTATATACATTATCCTATGTATTCCTCCTGTGTTCCAAGGCTCAAAGAAGTTAAGTAGCTTCCTAAAGTCACACAAGTGGTGAGGAGTCAAGCCCTGATGTGAATCTAGGTCTGCCTGGTACTAAAGCCTCTGGGGATACACCTACCACTCTTCTCATTCTTTCACCAAATACCTACTATACCCTGGACTAAGATGAAAGTCACCTGAAACAACTGTCTTTGGCCCAGAGAAACCAACACTCCACACCTTCATGGCATCCCTTAAGGGTCTCATCTGAAAACCAGCAGCTAATCTCTACCTTTCTTCCCATCCCAGGTGCAGGCACCAGTCCCACCTGTGACACGTGGTGCCTGGGAGTCACATCAACAGCTCTATTCCCTCAAGCCCACAAACCTGGGAAGAGGTTCTTGGTATTCACTTTTAGAGACTTGCAAAGATTTTTCCAAATATTCAAAATATCAGGACTTTCAAAGTCTTTAAGGCCAGATGAGTATACATTGACCCACAATTTTTTACTATTCCCACCAAAAAAGAGCACTAGCCCTTCATCAGTGC
The DNA here is from genome assembly GCA_002007465.1 of Ailurus styani. Lineage (NCBI taxonomy): Eukaryota > Metazoa > Chordata > Mammalia > Carnivora > Ailuridae > Ailurus > Ailurus styani. The sequence continues at coordinate 695,358 of LNAC01000442.1, read as the reverse complement.
CATCCTCAAAGACTTGAAGATAGCATAAAATCAGTGATTACACTGACAACCAATGGTAATAATAACTAACACTGTACTGTCTCTTCCAACAGGCTAGACATTCCTGAATGCTTCCATGCATTACACCTCATTTAACCTTCACAACAACACTATAGGGAAAGTACTATTATTAACCCCATTTTACAGATGAGAAAAACTGAGGCATGGGGAGGCTCAGTAACATTCCCAAGGTGCTGTAACTAGTAAGCAGCAGAGCCAGAATTTGAACCCAAACAGCCTACCTCCACAGCCTGTATTTAACAGATATACCACACTTGAGCAGGAAAGTGAGTGGAACATGTAAACACCACCTGTGCTGGCTGAAGGCTCCAGCACTCCACAGAACAAATCCATTCATACTCACAGAAAACATCTAATGGGAAGCAGACTCACATATCTTCTAATATAGCTAAACACATTTAACTCTCTTACCATTTCACAGACCCCATCCTTACCATTCTAAAGAACCAGCCCTACATGGATAAAGAAGATGTGGTATATATATACAATGGAATACTATGCAGCTATCAAAAGAAACGAAATCTTGCCATTTGCAACGACATGGATGGAACTGGAGGGTATTATGCTGAGCAAAATAAGTCAATCAGAGAAAGACAATTATCATATGATCTCTCTGATCTGAGGAACTTGAGGGGCAGGGTGGGGGGTCATGGGGGGTAGGGAGGGAAAAATAATGAAACAAGATGGGATGGGGAAGGAGACAAACCATAAGAGACTCCTAATCTCACAAAACAGCTGAGGGTCACTGGGGGGTGGGAGGGTAGGGATAGGGTGGATGGGTTATGGACACTGGGGAGAGTTTGTGCTTTGGTGAATGCTGTGAAAGATGTAAGCCTGATGATTCACAGACCTGTACCCCTTGGGCAAAGAATAAAAATAAAATTAAAAAAAAAGAACCAGCCCTACATTTTCCACAACATCAGTCTTCTATTCTTCATTGCTAAACATGAAATTTCACAATTGCCACCATCGTACACTATCTTCACTCTTTCTCAGTTGGCTCCCCCATCTCAGCCTCTCTCACCACTGTCTTTTTTTCTTTTTTTGCCAGCTACCCATTAATTAAGGGCAGCCGCCTTTTGCTCCAAGAGCCACAATTTCATATTTGCTTCCAGTGATTGTATTCTTCTTATTCCTAAAGCACTCCCTTTGGCAGGGATCACTAATCATTGATGACACACATTTCTACCTGCCTAGTCTTTTCTTCCTTTTAAAACACTGACTGCTTGATTTGGGGGATTGCCTAAATTTCCACTTACCAGATGTCGGTCACTCATCCACTCTGTGTCTGCATACAGTGGTGACACCTCTGAAATATCTCTCTTTGAAAAAGCTATGATTTAACCAAAAAGTGAAAGCAATTTTAAACCTTTTAAGATTTCTAAAGAGAGACAGATCCCTGTGGGCTGGAGGAACCAGGAGGGGTTCATGGAAGAGGTGAGAATTGAGCCGTTGTTGTGTTGTTGTTACTGTTGCTGTTGTTTTGAAAGAGAAAAGACAGTGGGCAGGGGAGAGGGAGAGAGGTCCCAAACAGGCTCCATGCTCCATGGCCAACACACACAAGGCTCAATCTCACCACCTCAAGACCATGACCTGGGTCGGCTGCCCAACCAACTGAGCTACCCAGGCACCATGGATTGAGCTGTTCTGGAAGAATGGAAAGAATGGGAAAATGGGATTTGGCCAAAAGGAATCTTATATGCAAAGGTAAGGAGCTTGAAGTTAGTAAGGTTTAGTCAAGTGTCAGAAAAAAAGATTTCCAGTGGAGAAACATGGGAGATAAGATCCTCATGGGAGGAAATTCTAAAAGGTTTTAATGCCAAATGAAAAGGCACTGAGATTGTACTATGGAAGCACCAAACTGCCTGTGCTTTAACACTCTCCATGCTGACCTGCATAGAATTCTTTTAAAAATAATATTCTAGGGCGCCTGGGTGGCTCAGTAGGTTAAGTGACTGCCTTCGGCTCAGGTCATGATCCCGAAGTCCCAGGATCAAGTCCCACATTGGGCACCCAGTTCCATGGGGAGTCTGCTTCTTCCTCTAATCTTCTCCCCTCTCATGCTCTCTTTCACTCTCCCACTCTCTCTCTCAAATAAATAAATAAAATCTTTAAAATAATAATAATAATAATATTCTATGTGTATCATCCCAGGGTCAAAAAGAGGCCAACAAGGGGCTCCATTTACCCAGCCTTTGGCCCAGATCTGTCCCTCCACTACACACACACATACCCACACACACACATACAGAATCACTGACCAGATTCCTGGGCTATGGCATTTTCTGGCACATAATTTCAGCAGCTTTCTGTTCCACCAAGGAGTCAAACCCAACTTGCATATATTATTCAACCAGAGCCTGAAGATATTCCATAAGCCAAGAGTTTCTTACACTCTATTTTCCAGATACAACTCGGGTCCTTGGTCAACCGCCCTGGCCCCCAGCCCCACATATGTCCCAACCCCTACAAGGTATTTCAGAATACCAGGGAGAAATTGGTTCACCAGTGACTCAACCCCTGAGAGGCAGGGTCTCCAGGTTCAGGGTCTCCTCAGGTTTCATCAACATCATGATCCCTAAGCTTAGCTGATTCTCACAAAGGACACCTCAGGATACAACTCACAATCCATAGAGGGGGTTTCTGAAACCAGGCCACTGGTCTCAGCTCTAGACCTCTAGACCCTGCGAAAGAGTACTCCTGGGGCTGTGTGGTTATGAGTGCTGCCATAAGCTGTATTCGCCACCTTCCAGGTCATATGATGAAGCTGTATTCCCCCAATATGCTGCATTTGGAGATAGGTCCATTAGGAGGTAATTAAGATGGTCTTAGAGGATGAGGTCATAATGTGGAGAGTTGGTCTGATAGGACTAGTGCCCTTTTACAAAGAGACACCAGAAAGCTCTCTCCCTTTCTCCCTCTCTCTCTGCTATATGAGGCCATGGGCAAGAAGGTGGCTATTTGCAAGCCGGGAAGACCACTCTCACCAGACCCCAATCCTGCCAGCAGCTTCACCTTGGACTTCCGTCTCCAGAACTGTGAGAAATACATGTATATTGTTTAAGCCACCCAGCTTAAGGCATTTTATCATGGCATCCCAAGCAGACTAAGACAACTCCTATTTCCAGAATCACACCCACGTTATAGACTTGGGGCTGTAAACACCCAGAGTCCTAATATAACAACGCTGGGAATAAGTGGCCCAGTACCAGATGAAGAGCCAGCAAATTCCCTTTTGCTTACTTTCACTGAGGACTCCTCATGTCCCAGACTTTTCTGGATTTCCATCTTCATCCTCCATCTCTATTTCTGGAAATATAACCACCCTCCCCATCCTAATTCCTTAGTGCCCCCTCTGACTGACCCTAGGCTGATTCACTCATCCATTCTAGTGAAACAGCTAATAGGCTCCCCCTCTCAAGGTAACACTTCTGCTCAGGAGTCTGCCACAGGCAACACTATGCCCCAAAGTGAAAATATCTTACACCTTACCTGGTAATTTCAAGCTAATGCATCCTTAGGAAACCCCAAATCACAGCCCACAGAGCCTTGCCCTGAAAATCTAAGGGCGGTCACCCCAATAGGGGGATGGGTAATCAGATCACTGGGAATGTCTTCGTTTTCCCAGCCTCTCTCAAAGTGTTCTCTGAGCCAACTCCTACTGGGATCCTTCCCCAGATTGGAGAGAGAAAGGTCAAAGTTTACGACCAGCAACACAAGTCCCCCAGAGTTTCGCAGGTGCCTCTGGCAACAAGGGATCAGCAAGAAAGAGTATCAGTAGCTACTCTAGTGTGTACTGGTGGTCTACAAATGGGTTGCCATCACAGCTGCCAGCTTGCCAAGCATCCCCACAGCCACCCCTTATCCCATCCCCATATGCATCCTAAACCTCAGGTTGGACAGGAATAAATTGATCCTGCTCTGTAATCCTATCCCTGCCCTCCTCCACTTCTCCCCACAAGTAGACAAATTGCCCTTCCAAGCAGATCAGTACCCGGCCCCAGCCACAAGCATCCAACCTCTCCCATCCCTAGTGCCTAGCCCCTAAGCCTCCATCCCTGCCCCAAGCAGAGGGAGCCAGTGGAAGTGAGAAAGCTGCCACAAAAAGAAGAGAATGAGAAGGCTTGTGGAAACAGTCATCCCTAATGACATATTTTCAGTATTTTTTTCACTGTGGTAAAATAGACATACAAAAAATTCACCATTTTAAAGTACACAATTCAAAGGCATTAAGCATCTTCACAATGTTGTGCAACCCTCACCACTCTCCAGTTCCAGAACTTTTTCATCACTTCAAAGGAAACTCTACTCATTAAGCAGTGTCTTGCCAATTCCCCTCACCCAGCTCTTGGCAACCACTAATCTGCTTTCTGTCTCTATGGATTTTCCTATTTTGGATATTTCCTATAAAAAGAATCATACAATATGTGTTCTTTTACCTTCGATTTCCATGGTAATGTTTCAATATGTGTTGATGACCTTGTGCGTCTAGGCTCTAATGACAAGAACAGGGTCCTGTCTGATAGACCCAAACATCAGCCTTATATTTGTTGATGACCTTGAAGGTCTAGGCTCTAATGACAAGAACAGGGTCCTGTCTGGTATATCCAAATATCAGCCACAGAGAACCTTGGGAAACACAGCCCACCTGCCTATAGACATAAAACGTGAGCACCTCTCACTCCATGCACCCCAGTCAAGGCCCTGGGAAGTCTCAAGAGATCTAAATAAGAGGCAAAACCAAAGCTTTCCCAAATGAAAGTGTTCAGTTTAAAGGAAATAACAGGAAGGCAAAGGAAAGGCCTGGGACAGTCCAGGAAGTCTTCATGAAATGAGCAGCACTGATTCTGGTCCTGGAAAGATGGTCAGGACCACAGAGACAGCATTTAACTGCCCCCTATATGTACACACTCCCACACTCCACTTTTGACTTTGTCCTTGAACTCCTGACTTGTGCAACCAACTGCCCACACAGCATCTCCATTTGGGTGTCTGATAGGCTTTTCCAAATTAAAACTTTTGACTTCCCTGCCCTCTACATTCTTACAAATTTGTTTTTCCATCAGTGTCTCTTGTCTCAGTAAATGGCACCACTGTTCTCAAGTCAAAAGCCTTGAGAATCATCCTTGATTTCTATCCCTAACACCCCACATTCAATCCATCAGCAAACTTACTGACTCCATCCTCAAAATATATTTAGAATCTAACCATTTTTCACCAACAGCATCACCACTAAACTGCACCAAGACATCACCATCTCTCATCTACACTACTATAACAGCCTCCTAACTCATCCCTTGGCTTCCACTCCTGCCCCACTAGAGGCTAATTGTTTCTCACAAACAATTAGCATGATTCTTTTACAATGAATTGTTCAAAACCTTCCAATGACTTCTCATCACATTTAGAATAAAATATATAACCTTGTTTGTTACCTGCAAGCCCACCATGATTTGTCCCTACTTGCTTCTTCCATTCCTATCCCTCTTCCTTTATTAACTGTACTCCAACTGCACTGTCCTCCTTGCTCTTCCTGGAACATCTCTCACCTCAGGGCCTTTGCATGTGCTGTTTTCTTTGCCTGAAACACTCTTCCCCCTGATATTTACATGGCTTGCTCCTCACTTTAGATCTTTTTCCTATGTCACTTCCACAGAACAGAAAGACCTTCCACAAACTAAACACTCCTTCTCATCATGTTTTATGTCCCTAGACAAGCTTTATTTTTCCTAGAACTAATAATTAATTTGGCCAAAAAAAGAATACACATATACACACATAAATGTTTTCATAAAATTAATGACTTGGCAACAAATAAATACACACAGAATGTACATACACATGCATATACATATGCATCTTCCCCATTAGACTATAAACTAGGAAAGGGCAACTTGAGGGGAACGCTCCTACACTGTTGGTGGGAATGCAAGCTGGTGCAGCCACTCTGGAAAACAGTATAGAGGTTCCTCAAAAAATTGAAAATAGAGCTACCCTACAACCCAGCAATCACACTACTGGGTATTTACCCTAAAGATACAAAGGTAGTGATCCACAGGGGCACATGCACCCAAATGTTTATAGCAGCAATGTCCACAATAGGCTAACTATGGAAAGAACCTAGATGTCCATCAACAGATGAATGGATAAAGAAGATGTGGTATATATATATACAATGGAATACTATGCAGCCATCAAAAGAAACTAAATCTTGCCATTTGAAATGACGTGGATGGAACTAGAGGGTATTATGCTAAGCGAAATAAGTCAATCAGAGAAAGACAATTATACAATCTCTCTGATATGAGGAACTTAAGGGGCAGGGCGGGGAGTCGTGGGGGGTAGGGATGGAAAAATAATGAAACAAGATGGGATTAGAAAGGAGACAAACCATAAGAGACTCTTAATCTCACAAAACAAACTGAGGGTTACTGGGGGGTGGGGGGGTAGGGATAGGGTGGACGGGTTATGGACATTGGGGAAGGTTTGTGCTATGGTGAGTGCTGTGAAAGGTGTAAGCCTGATGATTCACAGACCTGTACCCCTGAGGCATATAAAAAAAGGGGGGGGAAGCTTGTTTACCTTATTCACCACCACATCTTTAATGCATAGAACAGTGTGTGATATATAGTAGAAACTTATTAAATACTTTTTAGGAAAAAAAAGAACATGAATGGTGTAAATTGGGTGCATCAGGGCCACAAAGAAAGCATTTCTGTTATAAGCAGAAGTCAGGGAATAGTAGGAAACAGACCTCTTCTTCAAACTCCTTGCCTTACAGTGGTGAAATAAGGTCTTCAGCACCTGGTCCCTCCCATCTTTCTGACCTCTCACATTTCATCACATCCAATCCATGGTGCTCTGCCCACCCTCCCAACCCCAGTACACTCTGCCCATAGAGCTGCTGCTTCCTGTTCTCCAGATAGCCATGCTCTTGTACCCCTCTGCATTTTATACGGCCCCTTTGTTTTGTGTTGTTTTGTTTTGTTTCATGAATAAAGATTTTAATCTCAGCATTACTCATAATTGAAATATTGGAATCCCAGCTGTGGAACATAGTTTGAATGGTAAACTCATATGATTGAATATTTTGAATTCATTAAAAATTTGTTTTCAAAAACATTCAATCATGTGGGAAAATTCAAAACTTTGATGTAATGTAATGCAGAATTTGTTTTTCCTGGAAAGACCCTGCACTTTCCCTTTTCTCACTGTAAAATATCCCTTGACTGAATGAATGTCCCTCCACTAGTCATGAGAGATTAAAAAGCTAACAGATCTCTATACTGCCCCTCTGCTTTCATTCCCTTGACCCTTGTGTTCACCTGTCATTGCTGCTCACCTTCCAAGCGTGGCCTGGGCTGTGAGCAGCCTCTCTGACAGTCCCAGGAAGAGCTGGCTGCTCCCCCTACTCCGCTCCAGCCCCTGCTACACAGAGTTCATGAGCACATATCACACCGCCTGGTAATGACCTGTTTACAGGTTTACCTTCCTTATTAGACAGTGAGTCCAAGGGAAGGGATCCTGTTTTTACATTTACATTAATATCCTGTTTTACATTTAAATGCCTCTTCTCTTGCACAGCAGAACCTGGCTATTACCAGGTACTCCAATCCTTGATGAATAAATGATCCAACCAATTAACCCAATTAGAATTCCTCTTAAGTTCACTAGTCTTTGCTAATGGCATCCCTCTCTCTAACCAACTATGACACTTGGATAGCCACAAAATTGTCACCGGTGTTAAAGTAACGTAAATCTTTAGACACTTTCAACGCATCTTTCGAGCACAGTCTGAATATTTCATGACCCTGCTCGAAAACTTTCCACAGCTCCCTATTACCTGATTCAATAAACTCATTAACATAGCCTTTAAGGTCTTCCATGATCTGGCCTCAACCTGCCTCTCCTGGCTTAACTCCTACTTAACACCCATCATGGTCTTTACATTTCAACAAACCAAAGTTCTCATCCTTCCCAGAGTGTGCACTTTCCAATATCTCTGCTTTTATTTCTGTTTTTCCATCGTTTGAGAATCTTCTTTCTTCTCTTCCATCACTGCTTTTTGAGATTCTACTCAACTTCAACAGTATTTATTCATTCATGCCACAGGTACTCACTAAGTGTGTATGATATGTGGCATCATTCTAAGTGCTGGGGATGCTCACAACAGTTCACGCAGCTGAATGGGACACATAAAGCCCCTGCCTCCAGAGCTTTCCTTTCAAATGGACAAGGTCAACAAGCTTTCATAGAATTTATAATCTAGTGGGGAAGAAAAATGTATGCGTGGGGGGGGGGAGTGGGGTAGTGTGTTTGCCAAGTAATGACTACCTATATAATAAGAGTAGTAACAAAGCTGTGTGATGAAATAGAACATGATGGGAAAGGGGGACTCCTTACCTTGGGTGGTCATAGAGGGCCTTTCTAGAGGTGATATTTGAGCAGAGACTTGAAGTGAGAAAGACAAATAATAAATAACAAATAAGTTTTGATTATGGTAAGTGCCACAACGAAATGCCAAGGTGACATCATAGAGCAGTCATCAGTAAGGTGAGGAGAGGTACTTTAGATGGGGGAGGGAGGTCAGAGAAGGCCCCCTGGAAGATGCCATTTGAGCTAAGACTGAAGGATGCAAAGAAGGAGCCAGCCATGGAGGTAGCCAAGGGATGCCTATTCCGGAAAGAGAGAGCACTGTCCAAAGAAGTGGGGAAGGAACAGCCTGGAATACTCCAGGAAAAGGAAGGGAAATGACAGAGCAGGCCCACTAGGAGGAAGGCAGGTCAGTACAAGGCAAGAGTGGACAGGTGGCCAGGAGCAGATCATGTGAGGCCCCGTAGGCAATGGCAGAGAGCTGGAAGTATGCCAGTCTTCACCCACTTGTCAATCTGTTCCTACCTTTCAGCATTTCCCAGGCTCCCTAGACAATGGAAGACTAGGAGACAGGCAGAAGAGAGAGGCCAGAGTATTTCTCCTTTCTTGGCTCTAGTTGCCATTTTATGACAATGGTGGCATCTCCTTTGTCCTTGCAGCTTCCCACCAGACAGCCCCTTCCTCTGAGATCACAGCTCCCACCGGGTGAACCCATCATGGTTGAGCTTCTGAGTTCAGGGAATTGGGTGTCTCTAACCTTGAGGTGGAAGGAGTTTTCTGCTCTGGTTGCCTCCCATCCTCTGTATCTATGCGACAAAATCTTGTATTACTATTCCTTATTTGAAATACCTAAAGTTGTTCCTCCTTGCCAAGGAGCAGGTGGCAGTACCTTCTGCATCCATGGCCAAGATTAAAGCTCAAGACCTTCACAGCAAGAGGGGAGGTGGCGGGGAGGACTGCTTCAACAGCTAGGAGACCTGAAGATGGAGCTATCCTAGCTGTGTGTCCCCAAAGTGACAAGCCAGGCAGCTTCCAAGCTCTCCAAGTTGTTTGCAAATTCATTGCCCATAATCTCACCGCCATTAACCAGACTCAGAAAGGGAACTTCAGGAAATTATACAAGGGTAAGAAGTAACAAAGCCCCTGGATCTGCAGCCCAAGAAGACACATGCCAGGTACTGCTAACTGAACAAGCACAAGAGAACCTGAGCAAGAAGCAGCAGTGCAAGGAAAGGCTGTTCCCCCTACAGAAGTAGGCAGTAAAGGCTGAACATTGGTGTCAAAAAAACACAAACTGGGGTGGGGGCGGGGGGCGGGGAGAATACCTAAAGTTGTTTCACTGACAAATATTAAGCCACAAAGGTTTTTTGAGCAGAGTTGTGACAGGATTTTGAATTACCTTTTGGAGAGTTTACTCTGGCTGCTGCAAAAACTGTTGACAGGATAGAAAGATGTGTAGAAAGTTCTTTCAACAGTCCCAGCAACAGGTGGTTGTATCCAGGGCTTCAGTGGTGGCAATGAATAAGGAATGAAATGGATAGAATCAAGCTCTATGCTGGAGACAGATGCTCAAGAACCTGGTGACAGATTGGATGTCAGGGATAGGAAAAAGAGAAGTACCAGTAATGACTCCTCTAGATTTTTGGCTTGACCAACTGGGTGGCAAGTATAGAAATGGGAAGGTAAGAAGGGCAGGGGCAGTTTGAGGGTCAAACAGCATGTCAAATTATCCCCTTTTCGTGGAGCCTCCAGCAACTCTTCCAGTTGGAAACAATTTATCCCTCCTTTGTAATCACGGCATAGGAGAATAATACTAAAATTATACAACTATATGTCCATCTGACTTACTTCCCCTGCTAGATGGTAATTTGATATGGCTGACCATTTCCTGTCCATCTTTGTGACCTCCACAAGCACCTGGACTCTCAGACATGGAGCCAGAGGGCCAGCACTGAGCTGGCAGCCTAATAGAATCACCTGTAGGCCACAGACACCAACTTCGAGCTTTTACTATACAAAAGGGTATGGCTTTCAGTACCCACTTTGAGCCCTTGCTAACAGTCCTTGGTGTCCCTCCCCGCCTCATAAATTAAACCCACTTTCCTGTTGATGGGCAGCTGTCCTGACCTACATGCTCATAATACTTCTCTGCCCAGCCCATGACTCTATTCTTCCCAGCAGGAAGGGACTCAACAAATATCTACTGAACTGAATCAAAGTGACATCACCAAACACCATGAACAGCATGTCTTTTAAAAGCTCTCTCAACCATAAGAGACTCCTAATCTCACAAAACAAACTGGGGTTACTGGGGGGTGGAAGGGTAGGGATAGGGTGGATGGGTTATGGACATTGGGGAGGGTTTGTGCTTTGGTGAATGCTGTGAAAGATGTAAGCCTGATGATTCACAGACCTGTACCCCTTGGGCAAAGAATAAAAATAAAATTAAAAAATAAAAAAAAAACAAATATATCATTAACTAGGAAAAAAAAAAAAGCTCTCTCAACTTCCACCAGTTTCCTAACCTCTCATTTCTGGCCATCACTGAATTCACTGCGGCCACTCCCCGTGGTGAGGTCAGTGACAGCAGGTGCCCTGGGTCCATCATAGATCCTGTTCCCTTGGGAAGTTGAGGTATATCCCCAGGCCCTTTGTTCATCTAAACAATGAACGTAACAGCCATGCCCTGTCTCGGGCAGCCACTGTGAGGAGCGGCCATCATTTATGAGCGGGGGGGGGGGGGGGGGGCTCAAGAAAGAAAGTCTCCTGGGAAAATGGAAAACAAAAAGCCCTCTGCTTCACACCGTTCCCAAACCAATACAGAGTCTGCCTCTTGTAACATCATCTTTCTTGTGGCTGCAGCCACTTCAGTCTCTTCCTTCAGGTCCTTCCACTGCCTCTTCATTTATTTTTTGAATTAATCGTAAGCTCTGTGTCCTCACTTTAAGTGCCTCTTAGGTCTTACATGCATCCCATCTCATTTTGTTCTCTCCCTAGGTGCCCTCTGCTCTGAAGAAGCACTCATCTCATCCCCCACAGCCCAACAGCAAATATTCACCAAGTGCCCACTCTGGATGAGACACTGTGCCAGGCAGCATTGATGCAAATGAGAGGCATGTCCTCCCACAGCTGAGTCTGTCCAAGGACGCAGGACAAAGAGTAAGACCCCCTCACTATACAGGCAGGACCACTACTTTGGACCTCCCTGTGATCCACACTTGCACAAGATTTCATGCCATTTCTGCCCAGGACACTTATTCTCCACATCTCTGCTTAAAGCTGACCTCCTTTATCCAGGTGCTCCACTCTGAGGAGAAACTAAACACTGTCAGTCAAGATGACCCTGGGGCTTGACACCTCATCTTCCAAGAAATCAATAAAGGGACTCTGGGAATCTACTGGACAAGGGGAAGACAGGCCTCTCATCAAATACCCAGGGGTGTTTAGGTGAAGGAGGGATGTGAGCCTGGGCTTATCAGGTCCCATGGGAAAAGCCAAAATCCAGGAGTGAAAGCCGCCATGGTCAGATTTTAGCTCAGCCCAGTGAAGTATGTTCCAATAGTTAGTCAGAAGGGCCTTGAGGACAGGAGAAAAGCCTCGTGTGGTAATGAGACCCCTGTCACTGCAGGTGACAACAAAGGGGTCACTGAGAATATATAAGCACTCCCTAAATGATATTTGAGACAATCGTTATTTTATGAAAATAAATTCCCCCAGTGAGAACCAAGACTCTGCCAGGGCAAAAATCCCCATTTCATCACTAAAATTACCACGTCTCTTGTCTTCTGTGTACTCTGAAAATGGGGCAATGCTATCTATACTTCCAGAAAGAGGAGAGGTGACCCTGGGGTAGTCACATGAGAGAACTCAAACAAGAGCATCACACATTTTGGTTCTGATGACTGAGGGAAGTGAGAAAAGTGGTGGATCATTGATAATCCCCAAACTGATTGAGAACATAAGACTATTTCCTTTCATGCTTCAAGTTGAGCTGAAAACATAAGCATGGAAATAAGACCCTTTCCAATCAGTTTTAAACTGTAAACCTCAGCGGGAAAATGACTTGACTGTTGAAAGAAAATATAGGCATGGAAAGCAAGCTCCTGTCACCCTAAGACTTTCAGGAGAGCAACCCAACAGTTTATCCGTGTGACAACAAGGTGCCATGAGGTAACATCTCACCTTTCCATGAAGAACCAGGCAATCCCTCTACCTCACTTCATTCACAGCACTGAAGGGCCCAAGGGGAGGACAAGTGAGAGATTCTGGCAGGGCTCCCAGAAGCCATCCAGGTTGGCTTCTTGGGCAGATGTCCCCCCATGCACCCTCAAGAGGCTGAACACACAGACCTAAGGGGCCAGCACGCAGGCCAAGCTGGTGTCCGCGTCCTTGAGCTTTTTACCCATCATCAACCCACAAAGGAAAATAGGAGTACAACCCTTAAATAAAAATTAGTCAAGGAACAGAGGATGCATGGCCTGCCGTAGGATGAAACCAAAATCCAAGCATAGTCCTCACTCTGAGAGTGTAAAGAGTCTGTGAGGAGGAAGGGGGACACACATAAAAACTTGTAGAAAGTTGCTATTAGTTAGCTGGGAGATTCAACTGGTCCCACAGGCCTCAGTGGTTGGGAAAGGCTTCAAAGGAGCAGAAGTCCACATTGGGGTTCTATGCAGAAAATATGTAATTATAACTCTGGATATGATTTGAACACACAATTCAGATACACACTGTCCAATAAGGTAGCTTCTAACCAATGTAGCCATTTAAACTTACATTAAATAAAATAATAAAACTTAAAACTCAGTTCCTCAGTCACAATAGTCCACAATTTCAAGTGTGCTTAGTTACTGTGACTAGTTGCTACCATATTGGCCAGAGTGGAATTTCCACCATCACAGAAAGTTCCATTGGACAGTTCTGATCCAAATTGTCCTTACTCCCCTTCAGTGGTCTTTAAATGCTCTGAATGAACTCTGAAATCACTGCTGTGGATGTCCTTTATGGATTAGTTCCTGCCTGGCTCTAAGGACTCATTTTTGCCACTCTGGACCCACAGACCATATGCACCAGCTTCCATGAATAAAGTTCGTTCCTTCCTCCTCACAAGCTGCTCCCTCCAGGAGCTAGCTGACCACTTCCCTTGACCCTTTTGGCTGACCTAATTTCTTCTCATCCTCCTGAGCCAATCAAAGCATCCCTTTTCTAGGGACCCTCTGGACCCTTTAGATAAATCAAGGTCACTTGCTTTGCAATCTCAAAGAAGTCTGGGCTTTGTTGTTCACTGATGTATCCCAAGTCTATAGGCTCTCTTTAATGATTTGTCGAATGAACAAATAAATAACTCTTTGCTAAAATTCCTTGTATCATTGTCAATCATCATAGTTTGCAATTACACAGGGCAGGGGACTTATTTATCTCATTCACCACCTTATGTCAATAAAACAGACAATCAAAATTATTCAGGAATGATGGCAAAAGAAAGAAAGGAAAGAAAAGAGGAAGGGAGGGTATGAGAAAAGGAGAGAGGGATGGAGAGAAGAAGAAAGGAAGGGAGGGAGATGGAGATAAAAAGAGAATAAAAGGAAGAAGTAGGTGAGCAAATGATGAATGCAACGCTTATGCCTTAGGAGACAGGAAAAATGACGGTATTATTGAGAAACAGAATAGCTGGGGAACTAATGGCACCAAGCAGTCAAGCTTTGACTCTACAATGCTGGAACAATCATTTCCCATCACCAACTCAAGGACAAGCTTATAAAGACTCACTGAATATCCCTATCCTTGCCACCCCCTCTCCTCAACCCACTGGAATGAGAAATAGACGTGCAAATTAAGCTTTTTATTACAATTAGTAGCCTAACACAGGCATCGCCTGTCTTACTGAAATGTGATATTTCATCTGAGACACTCATAATCATAGCCCAATGGGGGAGCCTGTGAATCAATTCACTGCCTATTTTTCAACAGCTTTACAAGAAATGACTTTTATTCTTTACACTTGCTAGCTATCCCCAAGGAATTCAAGGCAATTTACAAACTTTTAATTCTCCTGACATTCTAGGAGTGAAGGAGGTAAAGGTCTAGAATATAAAAATGGGGAAAGAAAAGCCATGTGACAGGATTAAGCATCCAGACAGGGGAGACTCATCTGTCCCCAGAGCCCACCCTTCTGAAGCTGAACAGAAGGGTTTTGTAGTGATATTCCTAAAAGCTATCTTGCCAGAGTGGTTGGGGTGGAAGTGAGCCTGGAAAGGCTGAAGGTGAGTGAGGTATGGGGAAGCAGTATTAACAGGCGTGGGCATAATCAATGATAAAGAGGAAAGACATGAAGACATAAAGTCAGATGCACAGAACTTGGAAGGGCCTGGGAGGGGCTTGGACCAGGAGCACTGGTAGTGACAGTCACCCCTTCAAAGAAGAAACAGAGAGTGCAGAAAAGAGCATGTATATGAAAGAAGCATTAAAAAAAACAAATCCAGAAATCACAATTTTATTGGTAATGAAGGCAATAACAAGAGAAATGATGTGACTTCCCCAAGCCTACACAGTGACCTAGGATAGAGAAGAAGCCAGAAGCTGAGCAGTTTCTTCTACCCCGGTGGGGAAAGGCAGTAGCACTTGCCTCATGGCCTCCTGTTCACTAATACCCTCCAAAAAAATAGGGTGGGGGCAAAACTGGGAGCTTAAGGGAGGTAAAAGAAGATTAGATTGTCTATTTAGGAATTACACTAGATAATTGGGTTTGATATTAGATATTGGGTTTGTCCAGGCACATTGTTGCCCAACTGAAAATACATGCCATATGAATTTTTAGTGTAGGTGAATCAGCAGGTGACCCTCTTTTTCTGGAACAGATATTACATTTCAGGGTTTTAACATAGTAAGTATATATTTCTCATGCAATTTACCATGCAATGCAGATAGGCCAAGAACTCTGCTCCATCTAGGCACTGAGGGACCAGACTCCTTCTATCAAAGACTGTGCTATCCAATATGGTAGCTGCTGACCATTTGTGGTTATTTATATTAAGTAAAATTAAATGAAATTAAAAATTCGGTTCCCTAGTCCTGCTAGCTATATTGGTAGTGCTCATGGCTACCATATTGGACAGCAGAGGTTTAGAATATTTCATCATCATGAAAGTTCTATTGGATAGTGCTGCTCTAGACTAGATCTCAGGCATTCAGCAGCAGGCAAAGAAGAGAAAAAGCTTGGATGATGATGCAGGAAGTTTAGTGGGCCAGCCCAAGAGGTGCCAGACATCACTTTTGCCAATATTCCACTGGCCAGGGCTCTATTGTACAGCTAAACCTAACTGCAAAGGAGAAGGGAGACAGGGAAAGGTAGTCAAGCTATATGCCCAGGAAGAAAAGGAAATGAGCTTAGTGAGTATTTACCAGTTTCTGCTACAGATATGTTCTAGCAAGTTCCTAAAATGAAAAATTAATTTCCCAACAGAGCTCTGTAATAAAATCAGAATGATGACCCTAAAAAGAGAATATCTCCCCATAGACTGTTTTAAATTTTAAACAAGGAAGAGTTAAGATGGTGGTCAGGCTCATACCCAGAGTTGTAGTTCTCTAAGGGCACTTTGCCACAGACATACTTTCCTAATTCTAAGCACTGCCAGGTGCTCCATTTATTCCCTTTATTTCCTTTCTGTCCCCACCTCCACACCTACTCCATCATTTAAACCTGTGTAGAGATACTAGAATCAAATTCACAGGGGAGGCAACAAGGCAAAAATAAACAAGGGGGACTACATCACACGAAAAAGCTTCTGCAGAGCAAAGAAAACCACCAACAAAATGAAAAGACAACCTACTGAATAGGAGAAATACTTGTTAATCATATATCTGATGAGGGGTTAATATCAAAATATACAAAAAAATTCCTACAACTCAAAAGGAAGAAAAAAACTAACTAAAAAAATGAAAAGAGGATCCAAATAGGAATTTTTCCAAAGGAGATATACAAAATGGCCAACAGGTACATAAAAAAGTGCTCAACCTCACTAATCATTAGGGGGGGGTGGGAGGGTAGGGATAGGGTGGATGGGTTATGGACACTGGGGAGGGTTTGTGCTTTGGTGAATGCTGTGAAAGACATAAGCCTGATGATTCACAGACCTGTACCCCTTGGGCAAAGAATAAAAATAAAATTAAAAAATTAAAAATTAGAAGTCTCTTATGGTTTGGAATTAAAAAAAAAGAAAAAAATTAAAAATTAAAAAAATGCCTTTGAAAAAAAATTAAAAAATAAAAAATAAAAAGTAAAAAAAAATCACAATAAGCTATCACCTCACACCTGTTAAAATGTCTATCTTAGAAAGATGACAAGAAATGACAAGCATGTGGAGAAAAGGGAACCTTTGTACAATGTTGGTGGGAATGTAAATTGCTGCAGCCACCATGGAAAACAGTATGGAGCTTCCTCGTAATATTAAAAATAGAACTACCATGAGATCCAGCAATTCCACTACTGGGTATTTATCTCAAAGAAATGAAATAATTATCTTGAAAAGATATCTACACTTCCATGTTTACTGAAGCATTATTTACAATAGCCAAGACATGGAAATATCCTAAATGTCCATCAACCAATGAATGAATAAAGAAAATATGAACTTCTGAGCCAAGATAGTGACGTAGGTAAACCCTGAACTCACCTACTCTATAGACACACCAAATCTACACCTATTTATAGAATAGTTTCTCTTGAAAAAGAATGGAGGGATGACTGAATAGCTTCTGCACAACAAAAGATAGACTACAGAGAGAATGGAAAAAAGACACCATATCAGAGGAAACAGTCATCCTCGACAATGCAAACTCCAGTGGGGAAGGATAACACTAAAAGACTGTGAGCAGATTCACTTGCCCCAAGGCACAGAAAAAAATGCTGCCATTTGAATTTAAGAAACAAAACAGATGAACATAGAGGGGAGAAAAAAGAGAGGCAAATCAGGAAACAGACTCTTAACTATAGAAGACAAACAGGATTACTGGAGGAGACGTGGATGGGGAGATGGGTTAAATAGGTGATGGGAATTAAGGACGGTGCTTGTGATAAGCACTGGGTATTGTATGTAAGTGATTAATCACTAAATTCTACACCAGAAACAAATATTACACTCTATGTTAACTAATTGAAATTTAAATAAAAATTTGGAAAAAATAAAAAAGTAAAATAAAAGGGCAACTAGAATATAAAGGAACAAGCCCTAGAACTCTGACAAATGGGGGGGTAGCTAACTGGAACTCTCTCCAGGTTGGAGGACATAGTGAGAGCCATGGTTTACTTTCCCCCTCTATGATGACAACATGGATGGGAATAGGATCCGTGCCCTAGCTAGCCTACCACCACAGCGAGCCCCAGGACCCTAGCCCATGCCCAACCAAGCTACCTCACCACAATGCCCAGAGTACCTGATCAGTGCTCCCAACATCTCAACAAAGTGATAAGGCACAAATCATTTCAGAACACTTTAGGCCCACATGACTTCAACTCCAGGCAACTAACTAGGACAGCCCCAGTGCAGAGAGGCAGGAACCCTCAAACCAAACCCCATCTCAGCTACAGCTGCCCTTACCAGGGCACCCCCTGTACGGAGTGACACAAAATACCTAGGTTGTACTCACTTCAGCTTCAACTGTCCAGCCAGGACATCCTCTGCATGGAGAGTCCCAGCACACCACTAGCTTGTACACACTTCAGTTTCAGCTACCCAGCCAGGACACCCTCTACAAGGAGAGTCTCAGGACCACCCTGGTCCAAGCATACTTCAGCTCCAGCAAGCATACCAGAAGAACCACAAGATGGAGTACCCCAGGACCCACCACCCAGGCCAGTCACAACTCCAGCCAGTCAGCCAATGTTACCAGGCACACACAGTGTACACAGGGGGTGACCATACATGAGACAATTTCTTTAAGTTTGGGATAAGTAGCTGTCCTGCCTAATTAAAGAAACAAACACGGAAAGTCAAGAAAAACAAGACAGAAGAATATGTTCCAAATGAAAGAAGGCAAAACCTCAGAAAATAAGCTAAATGAAATGGAGATAACCAACATACCTGATAAAGAGTTCAAAGTATGACTATAAAGATGCCCAAAGGACTGGAGAAAAGATGAAGATAGTGAGAACTTCAAAAAAGAGATAAAAAAGTATAAAAAACAACCATAGTTGAAGGATACAAAAACTGAAGTGAAAAATAAGCTAAAGGGAGTCCAAGTAAATTAGAGAATGCAAAAACAGATCAGTGATCTGGAAGACAGGGTAATAAGAAGCAAAAAGAAATAAGAATAAAACAAAATGAGGATAGATCTCTTGAACAACACCAAGCAAACAAACATTTGAATTATAGGTTTCCCAGTGTAAAAAGTGAAAGTGGCAAAAAAAAAAAAACTAACTGAAAAAAACAACAGCTGAAAACCTCCCTAACCAGGGGGAAGAAAAACAAAAATCCAGGTTCAGGAAGTACAGAGAGTTCCAAACAATATGAACCCAAGAAGGTCCACACCACAACACACAGTAATTAAAATGTCAAAGATTAAAGATAAAGAGAATTTTTAAAGCATCAAGAGAGAAGCAACTAGTAAACTACAATAAAAAAACCCATAAGGCTATCAGCTGATTTTTTTTAGCAGGTACTTTGTAGGCCAGAAGAAAATAGCATGATATATTCAAAGTGCAAAAAAGAAAAAACCTACAACCAAGAATACATTACCTGACAAGACTGTCATTGTCAACTGAAGAAGAGATGAAGATTTTCCCAAACAAAAGTTAAAGGAGTTCATCACAACTAAACTGACCATATAGGAAATGTAAAGACTTCTTTAAGTGGTAAAGGCTATAATTAGAAGAAAATTATGACAGGTAAAAATTTCATGAGTAAAAGCAAATATATGTCTAAGGTAATAGAGAAATTACTTATAAAGCTAGTATGAAAATCAATTATGTCAAAAAATTAGTTAAGGGGACCCACAAAATAGAAAGATTCAAAATATAATGACATATATATTATAAATAGTGGGGGTATAAAACAGAAGTTCTTTTTTTATTTAAATTCGGTTAGTCAACTTATAGTACATCTTTAGTTTCAGATGTAGTGTTCAATAATTCATCAGTTGCATATAACACCCAGTGCTCATCACATCATGTGCTCTCCTTAATGCCCATCACATAATTACCCCAACCCCACACCCACCTCCCCTCCAGCAACCCTATTTGTTTCCTACAGTTAAGAGTCTCATGGTTTTTCTCCCTTTCTGATGACTTCCCATTCTGTTTCCCTTCCTTTCCCCTACAGTCCTCTGCCCTGATTCTTATAGTCTATATATGTGTGAAACCATATAATTGTCTTTCTCTAATTGGCTTATTTTGCTCAGCATAATGCCCTCCAGTTCATCCAGATAAAAAGCTTCTGCACAACAAAGGAAACAGTCAACAAAACTAAAAGGTAACCTACAGAATGGGAAAAGATATGTGCAAATGACATATCAGATAAAGGGCTAGTAGCCTTTACAGAAGATCTGTGAAGAACTTATCAAACTAAAGAACTTATCAAACTCAACACCCAAAAAACAAATAATTCAGTCAAGAAATGGGCAGAAGATATGAGTATAAGTTCTTTTTGTGAAGATTTTTTATTTATTTATTTGACACAGAGAGAGATCACAAGTAGACAGATAGGCAGGCAGAAAGAGAGGGGGAAGCAGGCCCTCCGCTGAGCAGAGAGCATGATATGGGGTTCAATCCCAGAACCCTGAGATCATGACGGGAGCTGAAGACAGAAGCTTAACCCACTGAGCCTCTCAGGTGCCCCTGAACATAAGTTCTTATATAATGCATTCAAACTTCAAATCATCAACTTAATACAGACTGCTATATACTTAGGATGTTATATACAAACCTTATGGTAACCACAAATCAAATATCTATAGTAGATACACAAAAAATAAAGAGAAATAAATCAAACATAACATTAATGAAAGTCATCAATCATGAGGAAGGAGACTAAGAGAAAAAGAAAAAACTATAAAAACAACCAGGAAACAATTAACAAAATGGCAATCAGCGCATATCTATCAATAATTATTTTAAATATAAATGTCTGAATGCTCCAATCAAAAGACATAGGGTGGCTGAATGGACAAAAAAAACCCAGGACCCATCTGTACTCTGCCTACAAGAGACTCACTTCAGACCTGAAGACACATACAGACTGATGTGTGTAAAGGGACGGAAAAAGATAGTTCATACAAGTAGAAATGGAAGAAATGCTGGTGTGGCAATACTTAGACAAAACAGACTTTAAAACAAAGACTGTAGGGCGCCTGGGTGGCTCAGTGGGTTAAAGCCACTGCCTTCGGCTCAGGTCATGATCCCAGGGTCCTGGGATCGAGGCCCACATCGGGCTCTCTGCTCAGCGGGAAGCCTGCTTTCTCCTCTCTCCTCTCTCTCTGCCTGCCTCTCTGCCTACTTGTAATCTCTCTCTCTGTGTCAAATAAATAAATAAATAAATAAAAATCTTTAAAAAAAAAAAAAAAGACTGTAACAAGAGGTAAAGAAGTGCATTACATAATGATAAAGGGATCAACCCAACAAGAGGATAGAACAATTATAAATATCTATACACCCAAAACTGGAGCACCTAAACACATAAAGCAAATATTAAGAGACATGTAGAGAAAAACTGACAGTACTACAGTAATAGTAGGAAACTTTTTTTAAAAAGATTTTTTATTTATTTATTTGACAGAGAGAGAGAGAGAGAGATCACAAGTAGGCAGAGAGGCAGGCCTAGAAAGAGGAGGAAGCAGGCTCCCTGCCAAGCAGAGAGCCTGATGCGGGGCTCGATCCCAAGACCCTGAGATCATGACCTGAGCCAAAGGCAGAGGCTTTAACTCACTGAGCCACCCAGGTACCCCAAGAGTAGGAAACTGTAACTCACTTATATCAAAGAATATATTATTCAGGCAGAAAATATATAAGGAAACAGTGTCGGTGAACATCACATTAGACAAGGTGGACTTCACAGACATGTATAGAATAGTCTATCCCAAAACAACATAATACACATTCTTTTCAAGTACACATGAAACATTCACCAAGATAGATCATATGTTAGGCCACAAAACAAGTCTCAATAAATTAAAGAAGACTGAAATCATAACACACATTTTTCCAACTACAATGATATGAAACTAGAAATTAATTACAAATGGGGCACCTGGGGGACTCATTCAGTTAAGCGTCTGCCTTAGGCTTGGGTCATGATACCAGGGTCCTGGGATCGAGCCCTACATCAGGCTCCCTGGTCAGCAGAGAGCTTGCTTCTCCCTCTCCCATTCTCCCTACTTGTGCTGTCTCTCTGTCAAATAAATAAATAAAATCTTTTTAAAAAGAAATTAATTACAAGAAAAAAAAACTGGAAAAAAACACAAACACATGAAAGCTAAACCAATGCTATTAGCAACCAATGAGTCAATGAAATCAAATAATACATGGAGATAAGTGAAAATGAAAACAACATAGTCCAAAATCTTTGGGACACAGTCAAAGTAGTTCTAAGAGAGAAATGTGTGATGATACAGAACTGCCTCAAGAAACAAGAAGAATCTCAAATAAATAATCTAACCTTACCCCTACAGAAACTAGAAAAAGAACATACAAAGTCCAAAGTTAATTGAAGGAAGGAAATAATAAATATCAGAGCAGAAATAAATGAAATGGAGATTTTAAAAAATAGAAAAGATCAATGAAACCAAGAGCTGATTCCTTGAAAAGATAAAATTAATAAATCCTCAGCCAAACTCATCAAGAAAAAAAAAGATAGGACCCAAATAAAATAAATCATAAATAAAAGAGGAGAAATAACCAACACTACAGAAATAAAAAAGATTATGAGAGACTACTATGAAAAATTATATGCCAACAAATTGGACAAACTAGAAGGAATGGATAAAACCCTAAAATGTACAATCTTCCAAAACTGAATCAAAAGAAATAGAAAATATGAACAGACCAATTACTAATAATAAAATTGAACTGGTATCCAAAAAAACTCCCAAGAAACAACAACAGTCCAGGACCAGAGGGATTCATAGGTAAATTCTATCAAACATTTAAAGAGTTACTATCTATGTTCTTTAAATTATTCCAAGAAATAGAATAGGAAGGAAAGCTTCCAAAACATTCTACAAGGCCAGAATTCCCCTGATACCAAAATCAAACAAAAACACTATAAAAAAAGAAAAGAAAAAGGAAATTACAGGCCAATATCCCTGATGAACACAGATCCAAAAATCTTCAACAAAATATTAGCAAACCACATTTAACAATATATTAAAAGGACCATTCACCACAATCAAGTGGGATTTATTTCAGGGATGCAAGAATGATTCAATATCTACAAATCAATGATACACATTAATAAGATGAAACATAAAATCTTATGATCATATAAACAGATGCAAAAAAAAACATTTGACAAAATTCAACATCTGTGCATGGTAAGAACTCTCAACAGCATGGATTTAGAGTGAACATGCTTCAACATAATAAAGGCCATATATGACAAACTCACACCTAACATCATACTCAGTGGTAAGAAACTGAGAGCTTTTCCTCTAAGAGCATGAACAAAATAAGGATGTCCACTCTCACCACTTTTATTCAACATCGTATAGGAAGTCCTAGATATATAGTACTGCAAGCCATCTAACAAGAAAAAGAAATAAAAGAAATCCAAATTGGAAACGAAGAAGTTAAACTGTCATTATTTGTCGCTATTTTACAGATGGCATGATTTTACACATAGAAAACCCTACGGACTCTACCAAAAAACAAAAACTATTAGAAGTAATAAATTAATTTAGCCACGTTGTAGGATACAGAAATTTGTTGCTTTTCCATATATTAAAAAAGTAGCAGAAAGAGAAATGAAAGGAAGCAATTCCACTTAAAATTTCTCAAAAAAGAATAAAATACCTAGGAATAAGATTAACCAAAGAAGTGAAAGACCTGTACTCTCCAAACTATAAAATATTGATGAAAGACATTAAAGATGATATAAGCAAATAGAAATACATACCGTTTCCATAGATCAGAATAATTATATTGTTAAAATGTCCATACTAACCAAAGCAATCTACAGATTCAATGCATTCTCTATCAAAACACCAACAACAGTTTTCACAGAAAAAATAATCTTAAAGTTTCTATGGAACCACAAAAGACCATAGTCAAAGCAATCTTGAGAAAGAAAAACAAAAATTAAGGCATCACAATCCCAGATTTGAGTATATGCTGCAAAACTTTAGTAATCAAAACAGTATGGTACTGGCAAAAATAGACATATAGCTGAATGGGACAGACTATAGACCCTAGAAATAAACCCGTGCTTATACAGTCAATTAATCTATGACAAAAGAGGCAAGAATATACAATGGAGAAAAGACAGTCTCTTCAATAAATGGTGCTGGGAAAACTGAAGAGCTACATGCAAAAGAATGAGACTGGACCACTTTTATACACCATACACAAAAATAAACTCAAAATGAATTAAAGCCCTAACTGTAAGGCATGAAACCATAAAACTCATAGAAAAAAACACAGGCATTTAGACATTAGCCTTAGCAACATTTTTCTAGATATGTCTTCTCAGGCAGGGGAAATAAAAGCAAAAATAAACTATTAGAACTACACCAAAATAAAAAGCTTTTGCACAGAGAGGGAAACCATCAACAAATTAAAAGAGCAACCTACTGAATGGGAGAAGATATTTGCTAGTGACATATCTGATATAGGATTAGTATCAAAAATCAATAAGGAACTCAACACTAGACACACACACACACACACACACACACGTATGATTTAAAAATGGACAGAGGATCTGAATAGACATTTTTCCAAAAAAAGACATACAGATGGCCAATAGACACACAAAAAGATGCTGAACATCACTAATCATCAGAGAAATGAAAATCAAAACCACAATGAGATATCACCTCATACCAGTTAGAATGGCTATCATCAAATGACAAGAAATAACAAGTGTTGGTAAGAATGTGAGAAAAAGGAATCCTCCATGTGCTATCAGTGGGAATATAAATCGGTGTAGCCATTGTGAAAAATAGTACGGAGGTTCCTCAAAAATTAAAAATAGAAATACCATATGATCCAGGAATTCCACTACTGTGTCTTTACCCAAAGAAAATGAAAACACTAATTTGAAGAAATATATGTATCCCTATGTTTATTGCAGCATTATTTACAATAGCTAAGATATGGAAACAACCCCAGTGTCCATCAATAGATAAATGGGTCAAGAAAATGTGTTGTGTATGCACACACACACACACACCACATATACAAGGGACTATAACTCAGCTATAAAGGAGAAAGAAATCTTGCCATTTGTGACAATGGATGGACCTAGAGGAGTTATGGTAAGTGAAATAAGTCAAAGAAAGACAAATATCATATGATTACACTTATATATAGAATCTAAAAAACAAAACAAACAAACAAAAGCAGAAATAGGCCCATAAATACAGAGAACAAACTGATGGTAACCAGAGGGGAGGGGAAAATGGGTGAAGGGGTAAGAGAAACAGGCTTCCGGTTATGGAATGAGTCCACCTAGTCAATAATATTATAATAGCATTGTATGGTGATAGATGGTAGCTACACTTGTGGTGAGCATAGCATAATTTTGTCGAATCACTATGTTGTACACCTGAAACTATTTGACATTGTCTGTCAACTACAATTTAAAAAAAAAGAAAATGCAGATACATATATAATGGGATAGTATTCAGCCATTAAAAAAGATATCCTGCCATTTGCAACAATACAGATGGAATTTGAGGGCAATAAGCTAAGTGAAATAAGTCAGAGAAAGACAAATACTATATTATTTCACTTATATGTGAACTCTAAAACAAACAAACTCATAGATACAGAGAAGAAATCAGTGGTTGTGGGGGGGTTGTGAAATAGTTGAAGATGGTGTAAAAGTACAAACTTCCAGTTATAAGATAAATAAGTCTTGGGAATACAATGTATAGCATGGTGACTATAGTTATCAATAGTGTCTTGTTTTTTGGAAGTTGTTAAAAGAACAGATCTTAAAAAGTCTCATCTCCAGAAAAAAAAAAACTGTAACTGTGTGTGGTGACAGATAATAACTAAACTTACTGTGGCAATCATTTTGCAATATATAGATATATCAAATCACTATGTTGTACATCTAAAACTAATACAATATTATATGTCAATTATATCTCAATTAGAAAAACTTTGATTAAAAAAATAAACATTCACATGAGAATCTTAGGCCCTTCTAACTTTTCTGTATACCTACCATGTCTGACACATGTCTTTGAACTTGAATGGGTTCAATTCAACAACCTTCACTAGGCCCGTGCTCTATGCATGAGCTATATGCAGTAATGGGCATGGGATATAAAAAAGTAAAAGACACAATAACTCGGGGAAGTTTGAAATAATTATAACATGTTGAGCTGAGATAAATGCTCCAAAAGAGATACAAAAGTGAGGGTTCAAAAAAAAAAGTGAGATGACATCAGCTAAGGGAATCAGAGAAAGACTCCCTGGAAGAGAAGGCAATATAGCATGAATTCTAAATGCTGAGCCTGATTACAATAGGTTGGGATGTGAGGAGGAGCTTCCAAGAAGAGAGGGAGGCTGTGTTGACCTTGCTCTGAGGACAAGATGGCTGGCCCATGTACTTGGGGTTAGTCTCTAGAAAGGAGTTGCTTCCCCAACTTCTGTCCCATCAGCTGCATCCCCTATCCTGCCCCAAGTCCCACTTTGTAACACAAGAACATCATTCCCTGCACCTGAGTACCAAGATATGACCAAATTGGCTGGCACCGAACACTGGAGCAATGAGTTGAGTTAAAGCAAGAGTGGGACCATGTCTTTGAAGGAATGAAACACTGTATATGAACACACAGTGGAAGCTCTGAAGGACCACACAAATGTGAAAGATTATTACTGCTATATGCTAAGGTATTTGTACAGAGAAGAGTGGGAAATAGGGTTGTTGGTTAAGGAATTCTGGGCAATCCTTAATACCACTTCCAACTCTAAAATTTCAAGGCCCAATGGTTTTGTCATTGGCAAGATTCCTGAGCACCTAGGTTTTTTATCAAGCCCTGATCTTTCTACATTGAATCCATCCACTCCACAGTGATCCTAGCCCAAGTCACCACCATACCCCACCTCAACTACTGAAGGAAGCTCCTTCACTAATCTCTTTGCTTCTACTCTTGCCTCCTCCATAAGTACTTATCCATCTTCAACGAGAATAGCCTTTCTAAAAATCCACTGCGCCTCCCAATTACACTGAAGATAAAATCTAAAATCATTGCAGCAACCAGCCTAACCAAGTCTAAAACTACCTTCTTCCTCCCTTATTAACTCTAGCCACACTGGCCTCCAAAACAGTTCCTAAAACACATCAAGATCTCTCCCATTTCAAGGTCTCTCCAGTTTGCTGTTCCTAGATTGAGAACACTCTTCCTTTTGATCTCCACATGACCTCCAGTGGTCCAGAAATGGTCATTTCAGATGACCTCTAACTTCCCTATCCCGAACTGCTCCCCTCTCCAGGTACTGTTACAAAATTTGCTGGGAGTGTCCCCAGACTTCAACTCTTCCCTTACCCCATCCTGTCTCTCCAAGATAGCTCCTCCACTCTCCTGCCTCTGTGCCCATTTCCATATATTTGTGCCCACACTCAGCTCTCTGCCCCTATGTTCCACATTCCCAAATAGCACCCGGGTGTTCCACCTACATGTCTGAGTTGGGAAAACAGAATCACTATCATTTGCAAATCAGTTCCTATCCCTTATTTCTGCTACTCCTACCAGCATCCTTACAATTTCCTAATCTTACAATCACATTGTCATCTTTAATTCCTTATATAATTAATAACTTTTCTGTAGCACTGTGTAGTATATAAAGAACTTTCACACGGCAACTTCTTAATCACTGAGGTCGTCATTATTATTTTTTAAAAGCACTATTGAAATTGAATTGAAGAAAATATCAGACCATTACTAAAATCAAGATAATGAACATATTCATTACCCCAAATGGTTTCTTTGCTCCCCCTGGTAATCTCTTCCTCACCAACCCCCCCAAATTCTCCATTCTCTCCTGGGAAGCACTGATCTATTTTCTGCCACTATACATTAGTCTGCATTTCCTAGAATTTTACATAAATGGAACCATACATTTTATATTCTTTTTTTGTCTGACTTTCTCCTCAGCATAATTATTTTGAGACTCACTGCATGTTGTACCTTATGTCAGTAATTTGTTCCTTTTTATTATTGAGTAGTATTCCATTGTATTGATACAGTAGTTTGTCCACTCTTTAGTTGATGGACATTTGGGTTGTTTCCAGTTTTTGGTTATTACAAATAAAACTTCTATGAACATTTATGTACAAGCCATTATACAAACATATGCTTTTTTCACTCTTGGGTGGGTAAATAAGGACGAAATGCCTATATCATATTGGAGATAAATGTATAGCTTTAAAAAAAACTGTTAAACTGTTTTGCACTCCCACAACCAGCATTTAAGACTCCCAGTTCTTCCACAGAACTCCCAGTACTTCATATCATCAGCCTTTGTAGTTTTAGCCATTCTAGTAGCCTATAGTAGTGCCCCTACTGAAGTTTTGTGTTTTTTTTTTCAAATTATTGATGACATTGAGCATAGTTTCCTGGACTTATCTGCGACCTGTTTGAATTCAGTTTGCTAAAATTTTGCTCAGAATTTTTGCAACTATGTCCATGAGGGAAAATAGTCTGTAGTCTTCTTACCTTGCAATGTTTTTGTCTGGTTTGGGTTATCAGTGCAATGCTGGCCTTATAGAATGAGTTGGGATATATTCCTTCCTCTTGAACTTTCTGGAAGAGTTTGTGTAAATTTCCTATTTAAATGTTTGGTAGAATTCACTGATGACGTTATCTGGCCCCGAACAAAATCTGTCTTTGTAGAAACGTTTTCCACCAAAAGTCACATATTTTAATATATATATACAGATATTCTGGTTATCCTTTTCCTTTTTAGTTAGCTTTGGTAGCTTTTATCTTTCAAGGAATTTGTCAATTTGATTGAATTTATTGGCAGAAAGTTGCTCATAATATTATCTTTATTATCTTTTTAATGCCTGTAAAATCTATAGTAATGTCACCTCTCTCATTCCCGATACTGGCAATTTGTATCTTCTCTCATTTCTTTCCTTATCGGTCTGGCTAGAGGTTAATCCATTTTATTGCCCTTCTCTACGAACTAGGTTTTTTCTCTGTTTTTCTGTATTCTGACTGACTTCTGCTCTGATCTTTTTTTTTTTTCTATTCATGTTGGGTTTATTTTGCTCTTTCTAGTTTATTAGGATGGAATCTGAGTCACTGATTTGAGACTTTTTTTTCTAATATAGGTGTTTAGTGCTATAAAGTTTACATCTTTATATTCAGTATGTTTCTTATAAGCAGCATACATAGTTCTTATCCAATCTGACAATCTCCATCATTTAATTGGGGTATTTACTGATATGGTTGTATTGAATCTGTTATCTTTTTATTTATTCTACTTGTCCATTCTAGTAGTTCTTTCCCTCTTCTTCCTTTTCTGCCTTATTTTGGATAAGTTAATTTCTATGATTCTATTTTATTTCCATTTTATATATAGCTTATCCTGGAACTCTTTGTTTCATTATTTTAGCAGTAGCTTTAGGATTTATAGTATACATATTTACCTTGTAGAGTGATAACATACCACTTCATATAGCATTAAGAACCTTGTAATAGTGCATTTCCATTTTTTCCCTCCTGACCTTTGTTCTGTTCCTGTCATGTCTATGACCTTTACTCACACTACAAACTCCATACTATACTATTACTGCTGTTGTTTAAACAGTTTGTTTTCTCTTAAAGAGATTTAAATAATAAGCATGTCTTTTCTATGTCTGAAAAATCTTCATTTTTAAAAGATACATTCTGTGGGCCTATAATTCTAGGTTGACAGGCGTATTTATCTTTCAGTACTTTTTTCTTTCATTTGTATTGTTTCCAAAAGAAATCTGCTGATGTCTTCATCTTTGTCCCAACTCTGTACACATGTGTCTTTTTCCTCCGGGTGATTTTCAGATTTTTCTCTTTACTGATGATTTTGAGCAATTGGCTCATGATGTGAGTTGGTATAGTTTTGTTCAGGTTCCTTGTGCATGGAGTTTGTGAGCTTTCTTGGAGCTGTGAATATATAGTTTTCATCAAATTCGGAAATTTCACCCATTATTTCTTCAAATATTCTTTTCTGTCCCTTCTCTCTCCTCCCCTATGTAAACTCAAATTACATGTATATTAGGCCACTTGAAGTTGCCTCACAGCTTACTAAGGCTCTGTTCTTTTTTGAAAATTCTCCCTTATTCTTGTGTTTCTTTTTTATTTTTTTCTTTTACATTTTCTGTTTCTGTTTTACATTTACATTTTTTTACATTTTACATTTTTTACATTTCTGTTTTACATTTTCTGTTTACATGACTTTAAGTTCACCAAACTTTCCTTCTGCAAAGTCTTACCTACCATTAGTTTCATCCAGTGTATTCTCCATGTCACACATTGTAATCCTCATTTTTAAAAGTTAGATCTGGCCTTTTATATCTCCCATGTCACTACTTAACTTTTAAACATCTGGAATATAGTTGTAATTATTTTTAATGGCCTTGTCTTCTAATTCTAACATCTGGGTCAATTCCACATCAGTTTCAGTTGACTGACTTATGTCAATATGGGTTGTAATTTTTTGTTTCCTTGCATGGCTGATAATTTTTTGATTGGATAGCTAACACTGTAAATTTTACCTTACTGGATGCTAAAAAATGTTTCCCCACAAGGACTTGTGATCTTTGTTCTGGATGTAGTTCTTCGGAAATAGTTCAATCCTTTTGTGTCCTCTTTTTAAAATTTGTTATGCAGACCAGAGCAATATCTAATCTAGAGTTCATTAACCCTCAGTACTGAAGAAAACACTGCTATGAACTCCACTTAATGCCCCTGAATCTTGAGGTTTCTAGTCTGGCTATTGAGAACAGGCACTATTTCTGACTCTGTGTAAGAGTTGTTACCTCTAAACCTTTCGGGTGGTTCTTTATCTAGCCGTGCGAAGTTTTCTCACACACACGCACTCATAAGTCCTCAGCTGAGTACTCAAAAAGGATCTTCTACAAATCTCTAGAGTTCTCTCTATATACAATTCTCTCCTGTTACTTTGTCTTAAGAACTTTAACAGACTTGGTTTCCCAGACTCTCAACTTTGTCTCCTCGATTCAGGGCATCTTCTGGAATCTATTTGATTTTCCTTTCCCTGCAGTGTGGCCTGGAAACTCTCAAGACAATAATCTAGGACAAGAGTCTCTTATGGTTTGCTTCCCTCTTTTTTTCCTTCCCATATGTCCATCTGTTTTGTTTTCTAAATTCCACACACGAGTGAAATCATACAGTATTTGTCTTTCTCTGAGTGACTTATTTCACTTAGCACAATACACTCTAGCTCCATCTGTGTCATTACAAATGGCAAGATTTTGTTCTTTTTGATGGCTGAGTAATATTCTGTTGTATATATATAGATACCATATCTTTTTTCCATTCATCAGTCAATGGACACTTGGGCTGTTTCCATAATTTGGCTATTGCTGATAATGCTGCTATAAACATCAGGGTGCATGTACCCCTTCAAATCTGTATACAGATTTTATCCTTTGGATAAATACCTAGTAGTGAATTTGGATTTTAGAGTAGTTCTATTTTTAACTTTTCAAGGAACCGTTACTTGAACTGAAGTGGTCCCCTTGCTTTGAGTTTCTCCTCCCTTTAATTTATCCTCCAGGAGATAGTTCTTTTGGAAGATGCTTCCTAAAATCCAAATTTAATCTGTTGCAATCCTGCTGTAAAACCTTCTGCGACTCCCTATGTAACCCCAATGTCCTCCCACTGTTTAGCCCCAGCCTTCATTTCTAAACTTGCCTTCCTACCACCATTACCACCACATGAAGTCCTTGCTTCAATAATATTGCTCCATTTGCCAGATCCCAAATACATCTTTCTTCCCACCTATGCTCACACAACTACCTACACCTGGAATTCCATATTATAGCCCCCCCTCCACCGAAGTCCACCCCAAATCAAAATGCTACCCACCATTAAGGGTCCAACTCAAACTCCATCTTCTTATAAAGCCCATACTGATCACTTTCAAAATATTCAATCTTCATATCCTCTCAACACCCTTAACGACAACTGTCCATGATGTTCATGTGACCCCTTATTACCTCCTTTATTAGTGCTTGTTATCATAGACCTATGCACCTAGTAGGTACTCAACAAACATCTACTCAGTGAACAAATTGACTTGACTCAGAGGACTAATGGGGATATTCAAGGCAAAGAACCATCAGTAAGTTCTTTCCTCAGCCAGTTCTTCCTGGGAGAGGATGAACTCCTCATCATGCAAATGGCAGAAAGAACTGAGCCCAAAACAGCCACATTATCCCTGGCAGCCTCAGGGGTACAGAAGTAGCAAAGGCTACAGAATGCCAGTTGCCAGTTTCCAGGCTCTTGAACTTGTCTAATTAACACAGCCTCACCGAGTCAAATGTGCCAAAGAGAAGCAGAACATCCCACCAAATATAGACGCAGCCGCCATGCTTCCCTGGAAATAGAAACTGGGAGGCAGCAGAAGCTCAGGATGCAAAGGAAGATTGACATGGTGTCACAGGATAGGAGGCAGCCTATTCCTGCCAGCCCTGCAGCCAGCAAGAGAGAAACCAGGGTTGACAGCCACTCCCCACCTTTGCCCACCCCAGGCTCTGACAGGCCTTCCCAAAAGGTTGGGAAAGGAGGGAACAAATAGGACACATCACAAGCCACTTCCCACCATGAGGTCTTCTCTCCCTCTGTCTCCCAGAGACTGCAGGAGGGAAAGAGAATTAGGATACAATACCCCATCCTTGCAGGTTCTGTGTCCCTAGCCTGGCTCAGGAAGCATCTGGCAGGCCAATGCTGCCAAAAATGTAAATTGGCACTGTCCAACCTTCTTCCCTATTTCATGTCTCTGCCTCGGAAAAGTAAACAGCTTACTTGCCTGGGTGGGCAACCCTAGTCGAGGTTTATTTTAAAGCGAATAGCAACAACAACAACAAAAATGGTATCCACACAGATGACCTGATTTGTAGGAAGTTTGTCCCAAACATCTTCAAACCCCCTCCCACCTCTCTGCCAGGTAGGTCTCTACCACACATTCTTCATATAGTTCAGACCTGCACTCAGAGTGTTTGTTGAGTGCTCTCCATGTGCCAAATTCTTGCAGTAGTGATTGAAGAGTAAGAAAACGCACACAGTTACTGCCCCAGTGGAGACTGCCGTCTACAGGAAGAAGTAGACATTAAACAAATAATTGCACAGATAAGCACGTAATTACACTACATGGTAAGTTCTAAGAAAGAAAACACAAAGCACTGCTGGAGCATGCAAGCAGGAAAAGCAGCCTCATCTGCATCTCGGGAGAGGTCACTCAGAGGACTCAAGAAGGATGAAGGGCTCCACTGCTTGACGTCACTTACCAGCAAGGTGATCCAAGACATGGTGCTTAACTCCTTTGTGCCTCAGTTTCCTCATTACTTAAAATGGGGATCATAATTACACCTACTTCACAGAGCTGTTGTGAGGATTAAAATGAGTTAATTCAACACATATTATGTGCAGAAAGTGTTTACAGCAGTTCCTGAAAAGTTTAAGTACCAAGCGTTTACTATTGTTCTTGTGGTTGCTTTCTGTCCTTCAGGAAGGACCTCAAGCTTCTACTCTCAGTAGACCTTTCTTGACTGGAAGATTCAGATATCTCTGGAAATCTCAGTTCATGCATCTGTACTAGCACCCACCACGTTCCACTCCGATCTACTTGCCTGTGTGTGTTACCCTCCCTGTCAGTCGAGGTTCTAGAACGCCTTGACAACAACTGATACTCATCATTGTGCTCTTGGTGCCTCTCCTAGGAGCTGGCACAAATAAGGGCTAATAAATATTTAAGGGACAAATGAATGAACTCCTTTTCAGTTTTATAGAGCTGCCTGCTAAGATTTAAACACCAGACAAGACTATTAATGAGTTACAAAGCCAAATGACATGAATAAGATCCCTCACAAAACCTCTTTTGCCAGAATGGCTTCTCAGGTCTACGCCCCCAGTCTGCACTGATAGACCCACAGAAAAGAACTACCTGAAACTCCACCAGAGGGTAAGTTCTGTGAAGGCAGGGCCTGAGTCTCATTCGTCGTTTCACCCCCTGCACCTGGCGTGTGAGTCTATTGTGCACGTTCTATAAACACTGGTGGAAGGAAGTAACAAATGCCCGTTGTACTGCTATCCATCCACTGTATCATTCAGCACCTCCGGTCTCTCCGTCTTCGGTGTCTGGAAACCTTCTCCAGAGCAACCATGTTTCTTTCACCTTATGAAAACATGACACCTGGGACTAACTGTGCTTCTTATTCTGGCTGCAAAGCACTGCAGAGCCAGCTCTGAAGTCCATGTTCTACCTGTGAAGGCATTTATAGTACACGCTGCGTGGCTTTTTGTTTGGCGTTAGCTACGTTGTATTATTTTCCCTTCGCTCTAGTCATCTTTTCATGTCTTTTATCTTTATGACTTGATACACCCAGAGGCACAAAAATTGCATTTACAACTCAGATATGTAAAAACATACCTTTCTTTTTCAAAATAGCATTCATTTTTATTTTTCAGCCTCCAATCCTTCGGTAGTAGGGGGAAATTAAAGCTTGCTGTATAAAGTTATTTTAGACTCTACTGACCAAAAAGATTTTCTTTTAGATTACCTCAGGTTTTTAGGGGCATAAATGGAATCAATTCAGTGGCGCCTGGGTGGCTCAGTCAGTTAAGCGTCTGCCTTCAACTCAGGTCATGATCCCGGGTCCTGCGATCGAGCCTCGCGTCAAAGAGGGATATAGCGGATGGATAACAGTACAGTGGGCATTTGTTACTTTGAATTTCCTACCAAGGCTGTTTCTACTAATCAAGTGATATTGGAGTTTCAGGAGACAGTTAGGCCTCTTGATGGCAATGGAGAAGGGACACAGTCTTCACAGGGCTCCGGTGCACGGTGACTGCTCCCAGGGACCTGAAACTCCTTGGCTCTTTTGGGTGTCATGTTTCATGCCAGCACCAGTTACTAGGAAAGTGCCCCCAGGTGTGAGGTCCCCATCTTTGAGGCCTGTGTATTGGAACTATAGGATGCCTTCCAGAAATTCACTTGAGCGGAGGTTCTGTGATTGTGCATGTCCCAGAACACCTCCCTTAAGGTGTGGAGGATTACCTTGGCTCTGAGGGGGCCTTTGATTGATAGAGCAAGGTTTATGACACAACAGGCATTCACTTTCTCCCTTGGCCCCGTTATACTAGGAAACAGAGACTCCAGTCTGCCACTGAAAAGACTTGGTAGCAAGCCAGGTAATTTCTCCAGTTTTCAACCTCCACACTGCATTTTGTGCAAGGCTTGAATTAGTGGAAATTTCCAAGCTAGAAATACCTTAGAGTCACCTAGCTTTGAAATGTTGACATGCAACTATTCACTGGAGCACTTGTCGTCCTGCTTAATTAAGTGAGGAAATGTCCCAGGCTGAACTAGCAGAGTCACTTAGACAAAAGAATCCACTCCCTTCTGCAGCCTGTGCTTCGGCCCTCCTTGATTATGCTTCTGCCAGCACAGAGTCATCATCTTGAAAAATCAGCATCAATACAAATCCTGGTGGCAATTTAATATGAACCTACCGTACACTGAGCGCTTACACCCATGATCTTCGCTTCTTGAGGAACCCTCGGGGAAGGTATCATGAGATCCATTTTACTCCAAAACCCGTGCCCCTTCACACTGACTGCCTCTAGCATATTTCATTTCTCCCCTTGGAAAGCTGGAAATGAATTCAGTGTAAATAGAAATATTTCAAAATCCTTTTTTTCCTGCTTTCTTCCTACAAAAATGTTTTTCCTAATTAGTTCCATGGCCATTTGTATTGATGCTGAGTACGGGCAAGACGCCGCGGTCCTCCCCAGTCCTCTCTCCTCCACCCCCGTCTGCTTCTCTCTGTCCTCACAAGACCAAAGAGAGAAAATGTCAGATGCGAATTTTGAAAAGCAGCTTTACTGAAGCTCCATAAGGACGTCTGAGTTGTCTGAGCTACACAACAGACCACCTTCTCCTCATCCACACAGATCGTCTTATTTCAGACTAATTTTTATTTTCGGCTGTTTTTATTATTTCTAATTCAGATGTCTTCAACAACTTTTTTAGAGTTCCTTTCAATAATAAGATTTGTGCCACAGGTTCTCTGTGGAGATAGTTTCATTTGTCACCTAGTTATAAATATCTTCATTTCGGTTATTCTGGTAGATCTGTGATGCCTTTTCTCTTTGCCAAGTACTTCACATGGCTATCTATCAAAAGGACTGGGAAGGTTATTCTGAACACTATATGAGAAATACAGCATCATTTTCAAGGAAAGCAGAGTAAATAACAAATAAGTTGGCATATCTCTCATGGTTCTGGAACAAAATTATATATCTTACATTGGAAAAAAATCAAAATATAAAAGCTAGTTGATCATATCTTACTCATCCCTTACAAAATAATCTTTTAAGTAGTCTACTAGTTACTCTCTGTTATTCTCACTTGTAACTAAAGTATAAACATAATTATTAAGCTAAATCAAGTTCATCTGGAAAGCTTCAAGCTTGTATTTTTTTTTATTAATTTTTTCCACAACTCTGACTTCAATACCCCTCAGAGGGACAAGCTTCCTAAATGTTTTGTGTTTTGTTTTGTTTTTTTCAAGACTGCACAACAGAAATGAATGTCCAGGCAACCTTGGGACAAACTAAGAAAGTAATTCCTGAGGCCCGAGATGGGAAAAAGAAAATTTAAAAGGAGAGAGGAGAAGGTGCCAATTCAATGCAAAAAAAGAGCTTCTGAAGCAGCACTTTGGATCAGGCACCAGGCCAAAGATCTTTGACAAATTCTAAGCTGTGCTAAAAATCTGCCTTGTTCCTGAGGAGCAGTAGGGTCCCCAAATGTAAAAGGTGCTATGACAATAGTCTTCAGAGTGGCAACTCTCCCAGGATGGGGGAGCAGGAGATGCAGCGCTGTCCCAGGAAGCCAGGGTACCCAAGGCCCAATTGGGGCCCATTCCCTGTGGCACCCCCAGAAGGAGCTAATAGGAAATGTTAGGCAGGGGGACACCTCCTTCCATACAGACACAGGATCACATAATGGAAAGAAGAGCAAGTTTTAAAGGATGCAAGTCTCCAAGACATTGTCCTTTCATTTCTAAAACTGAGCTAAAAGTATCTCAGATGGCTGCTGTGAGGATTCTAGGTCAAACAAGCAAGCACCTGCTACGAAAGGGACTTCAAGGAATGGCAGCTACTACTATTAATAATGGTCTATCCTCTCCTCAGTTAACTGAAGAGGCTCCCATCCCAGATTCCTTTTGACAGCCTGTCTGCAGCTCTCGCCAGCCAATGGATGGGAAGGCGGAGGGGCAAGTTAGTAACCCCAAGTTCGCAGGCTCTGGCAGCCTTCCTCAGTAGCCAGGGAAGGTCTCCAAGGGGCAAATCCCTGTGCTCCTCTGCCAGTTTCCACAGGGCATCTGCCCCAACTCCCACTCCGGCCCCCTCATCCGCTTCCTCGCAAGACGCTCACGAACAGGCTGGCCTGCGCTTGGCATAGCACTTCCTGCTAAATGTCAGGACAGCGGAGCAGGCTCAGGGCCCTCCCCCCAACACAGGAGGAAAGCCCCTTCCTGCCCACCAAGGCAATACAACAGCTCGAGCTGCTGACCCAGACGCCCTTCCCCAGTGCCACCCAGATCACACATCCCTGCACCTGGGGCAGGAAGGGAGCCCTGCCTGTCCCCACCTTGCTCCTCCCTCAACATCTCTTCAGCACCTCGACTGATCAGGCCAACAGGCAGGCCACTCCCCTACCCCAGCTCGTCAGATTTTCCCGGGTGCTTCCCAATTCCAGGTAGCTCTCCGGGCTGGGATCCCCAACACAGTAAGGCTGCCCCCACCCTCCTCTGCACTCACACAAGCACCATTAGATGGCTTCCCCTCACCCAAGTGCAAGCTCCATGCTGCTACCCAACCAGGCCAGGAGTAAATGAGACCCAGCTGGGGCCACTCCGTGGGAATGGCAAAGCTTGGCTGATGCATGAATGCCAAGGCCTTTGTGCAGGGGGAAGGCCTGGGGAACCACTCATTATCCTAGCAGCCCTGTCAGCAGGCAGAAGGTCCCAGGCAGGAGAGCAGGAAAAGCCTTCCGTCTACTCACCCTGTGGCACTTGGCCTTCCCCACCCCAGGCATCAGACTCAGGCCCAAATGAATCTGAGAACAAATCCTTCCCCCTCCCACATCCCACTGCCCCCTCATGGGAAGAGCTGCTCCCTGGAACCTCACTGTGTTGTATTCCTCCAACATGCTGCTCCAGCCAGAATTCAGTCCTGGGGCACCAGTCCTCAGCAGTGACACAGCATCCTCCTGCTTCCCTTTGTCCAAATCCCCATCACCATCCTTCCACTCAACCCCTGTGTCCACCCCACTCGTGCCGGTTGCCGCATTCCCCCCAAAACCCCTTGGGTTCCACACCTTCCTGTCTAGCTCCTTCCCTGGCAGCCTCCATCCAAACTCTGGCTGAAGCAATCCATTCTATGAAACATGTGCTGCATGCCGGCCACGGGCCACTGGCCGCTCACCCACTCAAGATGAATCGGGGAGCAAAACAGACAGTCCTGCCCACCCGGAGCTCACATTTTTCTAAGGAGAGACAACTAACAAAAGTTGTAGTAAATAGGTAGGTTTTAAAGTATGTCAGAAACCAGTATGTGCTAGGGCAAAAGGAAAAATCCAGAGCGGGATACAGGGGATTAGGAGCGTAGGGTGCAGGATTCAGGGGAAGGGGCAGGGCAGGCCTCAGTGAGATGAAATCTGAACAAAAACCTGAAGGAGGTGAGGGAGTGCACCAGTCACATCCATGGGGAGAGAACATTCCAGGCACTGGGGAAAAGGCGGTACAAAGACCCCAAAAGAAAGAGCATGCCTGGCCTGCCCAGCCCCTAAGCTCTGCCCCCTCCCATCTCCTTGAGCTCCACCGTAGGGTTCATCTCTGCTTTCCTGGTGCCAAACACCTACTCAGGAATTTAGAAGGGCTTATAGGGGAGCAGGGGACCCTGGTACAGAAGATCCGTGTATCGGGGCCCCACCCCTCCATCTGGAGTGAGCACTGTTGGCAGCTGTCCCTGGATTTCCCTCACCACTTCTCTGCACTGCCCTCCTCCATTCTGCGTGCCTTGTTTCCGACCACTGGCATTGGTGTCCTTACTGGGAGCCCTGCCACTGCTATGCAGAGAGCCAGAGGGACCTGGGCTCTGTGTCTTCCACCCTGCAGCAGCTACAGACGATGGGTGGGACGATAAAAGCCTTGCCCAGAGGTTGGACAAAGTCGGCCGTGTCATCTATGCCCCAGAATTGCCCCGGAAAACAGGTCAAGGCTGGAACATCACCTGGAATGTCACCCTTGCTTGGTGTCTTCCCCACCCTGCCTGTCCTCTGTCCTGCTCCCCCTGTCCATCTACTGGTTTCTCCTAGAAGCACTGCCTTAACAAACCACTTGCATACCAGTCTTTCAGGGTCTGCTTCCAGGAAAGTGACCCAAGACACTGTCCCAATTTGGATCCCACCACTGCCAAACACAGATTCTGTCCTTCCTCCCTGAGCCATTCTGGCAGTGCTCTCTGAATTATCACAGCAATAGACAGCTCACGGGCATTTTGGCAAGGATTCGCAAAGAGGTTGGCTGGGGTTTTGGTTTTGGTTTGTTAATGGTCTTCATATATCTATTTCTTCTTATCCTCCTCATGAGATCGTGAGTACCTTGAGAGCAGAAACAGATTTTTTTGGCTTCTTTATAACCTTCCACACCAGATGAGGCACAAAATATGCCTTCAAGACCTACGTATGAAACCTGAAGTGAATATGCCTTTGTCTCCTGTA
Organism: Ailurus styani; assembly: GCA_002007465.1. Taxonomy (NCBI): domain Eukaryota; kingdom Metazoa; phylum Chordata; class Mammalia; order Carnivora; family Ailuridae; genus Ailurus; species Ailurus styani. The sequence goes on along the minus strand of LNAC01000442.1, from coordinate 655,751 downwards.
TGCAGCCCAGCGACCTCAAATGAGGGGCCTGCAATGGCAGGCGACCACCTGCACCACATGCCTGGTCTGGGACATGCAGCTGCGCCCCCCAGGAGACCGTGCCCATGGGGTGTGTGGGGCCCTGTAGGAGACACCATGTCAGAGCTAGGATGGGTTGTTCATACCCTTTCAGTCTGCCCTCCAGCCTCTCTAGTGAACTCCTACTGGGGTTCCTGAAGATACCCCAGGGGGAGGGGGCCAGCAGAGGGCCTTGGTCAGCCAGAGACAAAGTATAAGGTCAAAACGTCCATATCCTCTTTCACCTTCCTCCCTAACACCGCCCCCCGCAAGTTTCCCTTCCTTGATGTGCATGTCTAAATCTTATTCCCATGCTTTGCTCTCATTCCTACTGATACAAGGCCTCTGGGCGAGCCACCTCTTGGAGATATTTGTGTTTAAAGAGGGCTGGCAAAACATTAGGTAGTCAGGGAGTTCAGAATCATAATCCCTTACAACTGTGCAGCACTCTACAAAATACGTCTCACATTCATCATTCCATTAGGTGCCAGTAACAACAATCCTGGAAGACGGGCAAGACAAATAGGATCATTATCCCCATTCAACAGACAAGGAAACTGAGGTCTGGAGAGGTGGCATGCTTCGTCCAAGACCACACACCTGCTAAGCAACAAAGCCAAGGCTAGATGAGGAGTGTACCCATGTCCGGAACAGTAACAAAGGCCAAGGCTCATTCCCATAATGAAGAAGTCTTGCTGTGAGCCACAGCACAAAGGACCACAGATGAACCCATTCTTCTATCTCTGCCCCTAAAGGGAAAATCCATGGGGCCCTGGGCCTCTGGAAAAAAGAGAGTCAGAGTAAAAGAGGACCAGAGTTGTAAGGTCATGATGGGGACAAAGAACTTGCCCTTGTCGTTTCTGATGAGGAAGGACCAGAGCTGCTGGAGAAAACATGGAAAGGGGGCAGATTAAGATTTATCTAACACCTACGTACTGAACGCCAGAGGCTGGCACGTAACTAGACTTCAAAACAGCCCTGTGAAGGAGGTCACAGTGGCCCCACCTGACAGACGAGAAGACAAGCTCAGAGAGGGCAAGACTCTCTAGATCACACATCTAGTAATAACAGCCAGCATGGTCCCAGTCATTTACTGAACTCCTGCCTCATACCAGGCACTGGGCTGAGGAATGCATGTACTAATTCTAGTAATCCTTCATTCACAGACTGAAGCTAAATGGATTAAGTAATCCTATCCCTGTTCACAGATGTGGAAACCGAGTCTCATCAATTTTCTTAAGGCCACTCGGTTTGTGGGTAGCAGAGCCATCCTGAGGGTTTCAAGACCAAGCTGAGTCCCCTTCCCCATGACATCCTCAGATACACAACGGAGGCTGACCTGCGGGCACCACGGCCTGCCCCTGCGGGAGGGAACGGGCAGCTGGGGAAGGCACACACGCAGGTGACAGCGGGTGCTCTCCAGGGTACTGAAAGACCCCTTTCCATGCTGCCTCTGTCCCGGCCCAGCCCATCACGTCTAATGAGAGCCCTCCAATGTTCCCGGGGGTCCTGGGAAAAGGAGACAAACCTCCCGGCCTGGCCTGTGAAACCGCTGTGACCTTCCCTGCCCCCTGGGGGAGGGACCCTGCAGGAAGCAGAAGGCTGGGTAGCCTGTGATAGGACAATACTCTGAAATTCCCAAACCCAAGTTTCCAGGTTCTGCCCTTCTGCTCTGGGTCTGCTGAGAGTCTGTATGCACTGCCTTGGGGAAGAAGGCATAGAAGAACCGCAGAGGAAGAAAAAGAATTAGTTCCCAGCTTGTGGTTTCTAGAGTTCAGCCCGGAGGAAGGAGCAGAGAGGACTGATTCAGTGCCTGGACCACAGACCGAGGGGACTCCATGAACCAGTAGCTCAGAGGTTGTCCCACTGGGGAGCGGAGAGCATCAGCGGTGAAGCAAGAATGGAGAGGTGTGGTCTCTCTGAGAAAGGGGAATGCTGTGCTCTGTCCCCCTAACCCCTGGAGGGCACGATGACCACCCTCCTCACAAGTTTAGGGGAACTGAACACAGGAGGTCCCTGCCTTCTCAGGCAGAGCTCTAGAGAGGCAACAAGACCTCAGAGAAGAAATAGTTGTGTGGTGTGTCCAGAGAGACAGTGGGGTTTTCTTTTTTACAATTTTCCAAAGTTCTAATTCACACTACATAATATTCACAGTTTAAAAACATACACATCTGCAGAATATCAGAACAAGAAGGCCCTTCGTGGGAGGGCAAGCCTGTGTTCCTTAGAATGGCCCACTGGACCCATTTTAGCTGGTTTCCAGCTTCCTCTATGGCATCCCCTCCCCTTCAGCCACCCTGGACTGCTTGCTATTCCCCACATCCCAGTGCACATTTGAACCTATGAGTCTACTCATGCTCTTCTTTCTGCCTTCAAGGCCCAGTGCAAATGTCCCTTCCTTCAAGGAGTTGTTTCCTGATCTCCTCAGGCAGAATAAATCCATCTCTCATCTATGCCCTTTAGCATGTTACACACTTGGCATTGTAATTTGTTACAATGTCTGTCTCTGTCTTCTGTCCAAGGCCCCTCCGAGCCCCTCCAGCTAAAGAGCTGTGTCTTGTTTGACTATGTCTCTCGTGCTTTTTAGCCCATAGCCAGTGTTCCACAAAAACCAACTGAGTAAATTAATCAGGCCAAGCCTCTGTTATATAAATAGGAGACCAAGGCCAAGACAGGTCAGGGACTTACTAAGGACTCCAACAGTTAGTGTGTGGCTGAGCCACTGCTCGAACCCAGGCCATCCAAGTCTGCTTTCCAAGGCATGGGCAGAAGTTGCATCCAAATAAATACTCTAGTGTCATCCCAAATTCCTGTTAGTCCCACAACTGCTTTCCCGAGTTTCTAACAAAATGATAAAAGCAGGAATGTTACAAGTGGGGAACATTGCTGGCATATGCATTAGACTGGTATGTGAGGGAGAGACATATGGGGGAAAATGTTACAAGGACATTATGTAGCATGCTGGGTGTACTTCTGAGGGAGGACAGTTTCTAGAAGTCTGCTTTACATTGATGTGAAATGATAGTTCATGATGAATAAATCAGCTGTACCACACAGCTCAGCAATGGCCAGATTCCCCACTCACCAACACTCCTCCCGCAAAACAGAATATTCACATTCAACCCATTGCAAAAGAGCAGCTGTCCAGGTTTTTCTGAGACATCTTGGTGGAGGGAAAAGCCTTCATGTTCCTTAGTTCACTGATCACCAGCCTACGGTAACAAAACTCTTTCTACTATCCAAAATAAATCCCCCTGCAACCTTGTAAACTCTCACAAGATTACACACAGAATAAGATTTCACCAAAAACTCTTAAGACATCCCTTTACACACGGGAAGGGAAATCATCACAAACCCCATTGTTGCATCTTGCGGCAAAACAAACTGTAGCTGTTTTTGCATGCTTCCAAGGTCTTAGCTAAGGCTCCAGAAATAGCTCCTGACCACAGAACAGGAGTGGTTGGTAAAACTCCCCCATTCAACCTGGTCCCCTCAAAACCTGAGGAGCATGAGACTGTTCCGGACACTGCACTGAAGGTACGGCGCCCTCCACACAGACAGCAAGGTGCACGTAACTAGTCTCCCAAGAGCCCCGTCTGTTTCTGTAGCCAGCACACACCTGTTCTCTCCAAAGCCATGTCACCCCTCTCTATTCTGCCCCCCTACACTCATCAGAGGACCAGACCTCCCGCTTTGTGACAGAGAGAACCCTCCACCAGCAAATCTCTCGGCCCCTTCCATGGACAATGTCAGTGGCCCACACTCCTTTCCTCCACCCTCCATGAATGAGCAGCAGAAAAACACCCCTCAGGGAGTGGAAGTGAGCTCCCGGCTGCCCTCATTCACAACATCAAGAGGCCAAGTTTCCAGGGAAGGGGTTCAACAAGTGTGGGCTCCCCAGGCTACTTCAGGGGCTGGGCATCCCCAGCATCGAGATAACGAATGTCATTCAGATGTTTGGGGCTCATCCATATAGCTCTGAAATCTAGGGAAAAACCAGAAACTCTTCTATTTGCCTCAAATTGGTTAGGCAGGGTTAGGCAGGGCTGAATTTCCCTGCAGAACAGGGGGAGATTTCCTTTGGGCAATGCCTAGACAACCCTACCCACAAATTATCATCATTCTCCTATTCTAACTGAGCTCACATCCTTCAACATGAGAAAAATAAAAATAGAGAAAGGAGAATAGGAATCCGTCCTCACCACAGAGGCTAGTAGTAGCCCAGGACAGGGACACAGGAACCAGATCTGCTCCCCAGGGAGCACTCAAGAGTCAGAATTAGGCATCCACTTCAGTTTTATCACATGGAGATGGGAATAAATAGTGTTTTTGTTGTTTGCAAGTCCCCAGAGTGCCTGACTGAGGACTTCTGAGCGTGGCAACGTGCAGTCATGCCCGTTCCTGGGGGCTACGAGCTACGACGGAGTGGGCTCCAGCTTCACCAGCCAGGGCTCCCGAAGACTTGCCCCAGCCCATCTTTCTGCTCGGTGAGCTGTTGGGGTTCATCCAAGAACAAGAACAAAAGTAAAGACTCCTTTCAAACAGTGGGTGGGCGAGGAAGCAGCAGGTGGAAAGGGAGGAGGGGGAACAGGTTCAATAGAAACAATTACATTTGCTGCTAAAACAGAGGCGAAGGGGATGCCTGAGAGAGGGCAGGTCCAATTACTGGTAAAATAATCAGAAATAAATAGTCGTTTACCCTAGTACAACTTCTCCATACCCTCTAGCTGAGCTTCTTTGCTGTGCTGGCTATATTTAGAACCTATTTGGGCAACCAGTTATTTCGTCCCCGGAGCCAAAGAATAAGGGCTCCTACCAGGGCTTGGGAGTGGGGAGGAGCAAGGGACGAGGGTGTAGAGAACCTAGCCTCCCCTCCCCACTTTAACCCCCAGGAGAAGGAACCCCCAAGGGTGCAGCAGAAACCCACCCTGGGCAGAAGAGAGCACAGCAGCGGAGCCAAGAACAGCCTCGGAGGCGGCTCTAGCCCTGAAGCTGATGGCAGAGGAGTCTAAACAAGGCTGAGGCCTGTAGGCCAGGTCTCCTCCCAGCAAGGGCTGGCGGCGACAATGCAGAGGCCAGGGCATGCATGTCTTCTAGGGAGAGCAGGGTGCTGGGGTGGGTCCAGCTGCCAAAGCACCAAGTCAGACCATGGGGCTATTCATGCATCTTTGTGCCCCGAGCTCTAGGCACAGTCTCCTGAGTTAAACTAGGGGAAGAGGAGATGGTATGAGTTAGACAGAAAACAAAGAGATGATATAGGAGTCACCTTCTATGATGCCACAATCAACCTGGACACCCGCATGTATGTACACACACGTACACACACACACACACACACACACACACACACACACACACACACACAACTGGAAAGCAACAGCCAGCAAGTAGGGTGGATAGAGGGAGTCCCGCTACCCTTCTCCATCCCTGTGTCCTCATGCTCCACTTCCCTACAATTTAAGGAAAGTAACCTGCCAGAGCACCTCCAAGTCATCTAGGACATTCCCAATACATCTGTCCCCAGGAGCACCCCCATGAGTCGAGGAAGTCACATGTTGGCCATGAGCCAAGACCAACCAAGCATTTTTAACATGCCTGCTCCCACGGGCACCAGGCAGCATGCAGGCCCAGGGATGCAGAGGTGACAAGACTCACAGCCTTGGCATTTTACAGCATGGCAACTCCACTCACACCCAGAGTTCACGCATTTAGATAAAGACCCAAGCTTAGGATCCCCGCCCCAAGTCCGCTCTTCGCTTTTCCCAGGGCACCTTTTAAAACGACCACTTAGAGTTGAGAAAAGTGAGTGACTTCCACCCCAACCTCTTCCTAAGTGACAGGTGCCTGCTACCCTGCTCTCTATCTCCTGCTCACTCGTGACCCGGGAGGGAGGGCTGCCCTGCTCCCCAGCTCACAGCAGGTTTCTGGGATCTGTACATAACAAATCTTGGGACATGACTTCCTTTGTGTGGGGGTCCTGAAACTGCATCTTCAAGCAAAACAACCCCGGGGAGTTGTCACTCCCTGCTGCCCCCCCCACCCCCCGCCGCCAAGTGGAACCATGGATGCTGAGAGTTACTCAGGGAGGGTGGCTTGTGCCTTCTCACGTGCCAGGTCATAATCTGCATATTCTTAATTCAACACCAGCTCTGGCTTCTCCACACACCTACTGGTACATGTTTTTGTGGGGTTTACAGGCTGGCAGGCTGGCCTAAAAGCGGTATCTTAACCGCAACACAGTAGGGTCAGCTCAGCTTATCAGTCCGCATCTCACCAGGAACACCTGTGGGCTCTCACCACAGGAGGGATTATGTAATAGGACCCCACCCCAGGCAGCTGAGGACCACCTGCCTGCACAGGTGCTTCAGCTCGTCAATAAATGCGGGAGGGATTAGGAAACCAGCAAAGCAGGGTGCAAACAAGTGTATATGTAAAGATCTCCTTTTTACCAGATGATGATAATAACCATTCTGTACATCACTACATTTTCACATGATCAGCATGACAGAGAGAAGGGCACCTAGAGATGTACAGCCAGTTGTGAATATGGGGAGGAGAGGCCCTGCCGGTACCAACGTAAGGCAAAGGCGGGGTACTCCAAAAACAGGAAAGGGGGGAAATGGTCCACTTAAAACAACTCGGCATACATTACCTGAAATTTTGGACCACAAAGTGGTGTGCAAATTGTCATCAAGTGGGTCTCCCCGCCCCGCAGGCTTGCCGCAGAGTCTCAGAGATGCTTCCCCCCCATCTCCGATGCCTCCATACTTGGCAATGCCTTCTGTCAATTCAGCTGTAACCTCCTCTGTCCTCCAGCAACTGTCAAGCAGCTACTGATCTGTAAACAAGCACCGTGGTCGAGCGCTCTCTTTTAAAGACCTTTAAATTGGATTTTACCCCTAATCGTCAGTAAAATGAGCACTTCAACCACAGGATGCCTGGGGCTAATAACGCTCTACACCATGCCCCATGGAACCCCCACCTCCATCCTGTGAGGTAGGTCTCGTTACTTTTCCACATTTTCCAGGTGAGGAAACTGATATGGAAAAGGGAATAATCCTGCCTACGATACCAGCAGGGGGTGTGGCAGGGTCAGCACTCGAACCCAGGCAGTCAGGGCCGGTCCAGCTTAACCACCTCAGTGGATTCTCTCCCCTAGGGACTGTCCAACTCTGCAAAGTGCATCCCGTCCCCCGTGGTTCTTCCCCAAGTGGCTCTTGTCCCTCCTCATGGAGCAGGTAACTGTCAGACCCTGGTCCCCTTTGATTTCTTCACACAACTGAACACACTTCCTGGGAGTCTTGCACAGATCCAGAATCTTGTTTGTTGATACCATTCACCAGGCTTGAGGTCTGCCCTTTTAATTTTTCTGTTTTGGGTTCTTCATGGGGAAATCCTCTTTCTCCCCCCCCTTCCTTCTTCCCTCTTCCTCTTCCCACAGAGGAACTTGAGCTCCCCTGCCTCCCACACCCCATCTAGTAGGCCTTCTCCTCCCTAGAAACCTGTTAGGCAGCCAGCACTTGCCAGCTCTTCCCTTCTCCCCTATGAAAACCTGCTCTCAGGGTGGCCTCAGCCACATCTTCCACAGTGAGCTCTAACAATACTTGCAGCTTGGTGGCCCTCTAAAAGAACAGGTTAGAGGTGCCTGGGTGGCTCAGTCAGTGAAGCAGCTGCCTTTGGCTCAGGTCACGATCCCAGGGTCCTGGGACTGAGTCCCACATCAAACTCCCTGCTCAGAGGGGAGCCCGCTTCTCCCTCTGTCTCTGCCTGCTACTCTGCTACTTATGCTCTGTGTCGAATAAATAAAATCTTTTAAAATAAAAATAAAAAAGAACAGGTTGAAGTACAGATAACCCAAACCTCAGGGAGGGATCACGACTTGTAACCTTTCTGGCCCAGGAAGCTGGAGAGAAAGGCCTGGATTTTGATGAGGTAGATTCCCAGTGCCCCAAACCCACTATGTAAGCTTGTTCATTCATTCCTTCAGATCGTCATTCAAAACTTACCTTCTCACTGAGAGCCTGATTTAAAAAGCCACTTCTCCCTAGCCCTCCCTAATACTCCTGCCTGGGTTTTCTCCAGACTCGTCAACATCTGACATACTGTAGATTTCCCTATCTATTTTGTTTATGACCTGTTTCTCTCTATGCCCAGAACGTGCCTGGTACATGGTAGATACTCAGTACAGATTTGTTGCACTCATTTATTCATTGAGCAAGCATTGATCAAGTACCTACTATGTGGCAAGCACTATTACAACAGACATTGGTTTAAAAAAAAAGGCCTCTGCCTTTATTCATCTTACAGTCTGATATGAGATAAATACTAAATGCCAATAATAAAAAAATAAAGTAAAATTCCAATTTGTGTGTGCTGGGGAGGTATCAAGTCAGCCAGGGCAGTTAGACAGCACTCAGGAGCTCAGGGAAGTGGCTATTTATCAAATATGTTTAGTACTGTTTCATTTTTGACAACCCAATATAGCAGTGTTGGTGCATACCAATTAATTATCAGCTAATAATAGTCAAGGAACCTCTTCTAATTTCTTGCCTACAAATAAGGATAGCCTTGCCTCCTACAGCCTTCTAGTGCCTTCCTTCCTCAGTATGATGCCACAAATCTGACAAATACAACACTCCGCCTTTCAAGATGTAGTCTCCACCCCCGGCCCTTACATCTCAGTAAGTGGTTCTGTGACTGCTTTTGATCAGTAGAAGGCATCGGAAATAACACAGTGCTAGTCTCTGAGCCTATGCCTTGAAAAACCGACAGTTTCTAATTCCCCTCTCATGGAATACTCCCCATCTGGAAATCCTGAGCTCCCACAGAGGAAGTTCTGCCACTCTGAGACAGCCTTGTTGGAGAGTCTCAGCTGGGCCTGGACTTCCAGCCGTCACCACCAAGGTGGCAGGTATGTGAGTGACAGCTTCTCGGCTTCCAGTGCAGCCCATCTGCCAATCAAATACAACAATCAAATACAGTCATCTGACTCAACCCCACACGGGACAGAAGAAGTGCCCAGCTGAGCCCTGGCCAAATTGATGACCCACAAAATGGCAAAACATAATACAATATTTGTTGTTTTAAGCTACTATGTTTGAAGGCCATTTGTTATTCCACAGTCGATGACTGGAGAATGATGGACCTCATGTCTCCTCACTCAGTGCTCTTTCTGGAAGCTCTCACCTCTCCCTTGGCTTCAGTTACCGTCTACGTGCTGAGGGTCCAGTTTTGCATCTTCTGCCCTGCTCTGTCTCACGTGTTGAGACCAGCATCGTCTCCTCTGGAATATCCCACAAGCATCTCAGTATCTTCCTTGAAAGTCTGCTGCACTACTTGTGTTTTTTATCTGAGTAAATGAAACCATTTTGTTGCCCAACAATGAAGCCTGGGTGTCACCCTCTATTCCTCCTTTTCTCTCACTTTCCACAACCTCCAAATCCTGTCACTTCTACTCCTTTAATATTTCAAATATCTTCTCTTGTCTCTATCCCCACGGCTGAGACCCTAGTCTATCCCACTGATGTCTGTTGTCAGGTTGACTACAATAGCCCCTGAACTGGAGTCCCTACCAAAGAATCCTAATCCCACCCCAAATCATCCTCCACATTACAGCCAGAGTGACTTTTCTAAAATAATAGTAAGTGAAAATCTGCTCACATCACTCCCATATTTAAACCCATTCATGACCCATCGCCCAAATGTTCCACTCAAAGAACGTGGGCTTGGTTCACCTCCATCTCTTCCCACCCTCATCCCTCACCCACAATTACATTCATGCCAAACTTCTTCCATTCCCCAAATGCAATCTTGCGTTCTCTCTCTCTCTCTCTCTCTCTCTCTCTCTCTCTCTCTCTCTCTCAATCCCCAGAGCTTATTCATATGTTGTTCTATCTGGAATGTTCTCCTCTCCCTTTTACTTGGATAATGCCAAATTATCTTTCAGACTTCAGAGTAGGCATGACTTTTTCCAGAAAGCTACTGATTCTCAAGACCAGGTTTTGTGCTCTCAGATTGCCCTGCAATCAGGCCTGTAGCAGCCTCCATTCCACCCTACTATGATTGATTGTTCTTGTCTGTTTCTCCCACTAGGCAAAAGAGCTACTTGGGGCCAAGCCTGTACCATGCCTTAGAGCAGTGCCTACCAATCCTGCATGGCACCAACCCATCGGTTCATCTCCCGCAGCCCACACTTAGCCCTGCTTCCCATCCCAATCAGAAACAAAGTCTTATTTTAAAGGGCTCACCAACCTGAGTCCTGTTTTGAGACAGAGCAATGAGAGCAGACACTAGCATGGTCCCCCAAGAGCTTACAGCCAAGGACCCCTCTTCCTCCAATCATAACGACCACATCCACCCACAGCCAAGCGAGCGATTGAGCTGATGCCTACAAATTGCACTGCCACGTCTTTGATCTATTTCTTTTCTCTCAGCACCTTAAGATGATATAGATGCTAAGAAGTGGCAGAGGAGGCGGTGAAGAGAGAGACCAATGCATTAATTATTCAAATTTATTCTTGTTTGACTTCAGAAATAATAAAAAGAAATTCAATATTTCTGGAAAGACTGTCTAGGTAGGAGACCTTAATGTTTCTTTGACAGATCTAGGAAATACAGTATTCTCTTATTTACTTAATCTTGCCTCATGTAATTATTTAAGTCCAAAAATTCTTAAAGCCTAACCATATGTAACTCAGAACTGAAGTCAGCAAAGGACCCTGTTAATGCCAACAGAAGCCCCTACACCCTCTACCATCCTCCTCCAACCCCACTCGCTGTGACACCATCATTTCCCACTGCTCTGTGCCCTTTTATTCTGTGTCAGGAGGCTTTTTATTAAAAACACAAAGAGTTGATGCAGCTAAAAGGCCCAGGGCTTCTGCCACCCCAAACTTCTCATCCCTCCTTCCTGCTGGTCAAATCCTCTCCTGGGAATAACAGGATTAAGATGTAATGAAAATTAAAATATCATAGAGATATACTCAAGTGTGTTTACCAGTATTTACTGGGGCTTCAACCAAGCCCCAAGCATCATCTACTTCAGATCCTGCCTCACTCCTCTCCCGTCTTCCCTTATAAGCACATCTATGGTAGGCTGAATAGCAACCCCCAAAAATGTCCAAATTCTAATATTCCCAGAACCTGTGAACTTATATGTTGCCTTATATGGCAAAAGGGACTTTGCAGATGTGATTATGGATCTTGAGATGGGGAGATTATCCTTATTATCTGGGTAGGCCCCAGTGAAATGACAAGTGTCCTTATAAGAAAGAGGCAAGGGGATAATGGACACAGAAGAAGAATGCAATGTGACCATCAAAGTAGAAATGGGGGTGCTGCAACCCCCAGCCAAGGAATATTAGCCACCAAAGCTGGAAGACACAAGGAATAGATTCTTCCTTAGAGCTTCCAGAGGGAGCTGAGCCCTGACAACACCTTGATTTCGACTCAGTGATACTGATTTCTGACTTCTTCCAAAACCGTAAGAGATTAAATTTCTGTTGCCTTAAGCCACCAAGTGTGTGGTAATTGGCTACAGCTGCCACAGAAAACAGATACAACATCCAAATCACTTTTTCTCCATAGTAGAACCCCAAAGTTCTGCAAATCCCGGGAACTTGCATCCATACCTCTCAGTCTTGAAGAGTCCAGGGTACCCACTATGTTCCATGACACACCCATGGACCCCGAGCCTTTCTTGTGGGCCTTGGGACTTCAGCACTGGGAGCTGTCCACGCTGAAACTCAGCGCTTCACTCGCCCCTGTATAAATCACCAACTCACCCCCCACCCCGCCTTAATTTCGTCACTGTTCCTAAGTGAGGAATCCAGACGCATCATACCTCCTTCAGTTATTCCAATACTCCCTGCCATTCTCTCTAGCTGAGATTCTGCTCCTCCTGCTCTTCAAGGGGCTGGCTCCTTCCTCAGATCTAAACGTAAATGTCACCTCTTAGAGGATCCTTTCCTAACCCAGCATCAAAAAGAGTTCTCCTGTTTTTTCTCTGTCAGCTTCCTGTTTGCTTTCTTCACAGGATTTACCATCAATTATCACTATTTATTTGATTTATTACTTGGTTTGGTTTTGTTTTTCTAATTTGGGGTTTGCCTTCCTCCCACAATGCAAGGATTGCCTTCGTCTTGTTCCCTCCTACATCCTCAGCACCAACACAGTGCCTAATAAATGGTAGGCACTTAATAAATACTTGTCAAATTAATTAGTTAATTCCTCAACTGTAGAGGTTATGGATGGAAAAAAATGGGGACATATGAGGCAAAGGAGGACATATCTGACCATCTCCAAGTTTGAATTATGGGGCATGACTCTGTTACAACAGAAGCCCAGACTGAATGGGTAAAGGTGTATGTGCTCAATGACTTGTTTGCAGGTTTGTTCTGACTGTGCCTTTCTCCACTTCCCCTCTGAACTCTCCACCATCCTTCAAGTCCCATCAGCCCCCAATTCCTCCAGCCCCTTCAGCTTGTCTCCTATAACTTCAACCGTGCCTGGACGATGATGGAACAGCAAATACCCTGGCAGCTTCATCCCCTAAGGAATGGGGGGCCATCACAAGACCAAGGATTTACATGCCCAAGGTTGGCCTCATAGGCTCTCTATACTGGCAGCCTACCCTCATTGCTTGCTGGATTTGTATGATTTTTAAGGCTGCCTCCACTTTCTGATTTGTATGTTATCATCTGTCCTGCTCCAATCCAGACAACTGTCCAAACACAGGAGCCAGGGTACACACTCATCCCTACTTGATAAGCATGGCTACCACCTAGAAACTCTTGCTGCAATGCCCCCACTCATCAGATGCTCTTGGACCCAGGTCAAACCAAGGTCATCGTACCCCTTTGGACAAAGTCATCAAACCCCTTTGGAAATGTGGATCCCTTCCACTCAGGAACCAGGAAGTGTTTTCAACCTGATCAAGATCAAGAGAAGAAGCATATCACATACGTGAGTTTTCCAAAAATAAAATGGAGAATAGGGCCTTTGGGAAGGCTGCCTGGATAATTAAAGCATTAATTCAGGCTCTGGTTTGTCTGAAAGCAATGGGCTCCTGGGAGCTCCATTAAATTTCTCCCAATAAGTACTGGTGCCTCCAAGGTAGTCTCCTGGCCAGGATACACAGTCAAAAAAGACACCCTTCCTCCCAGTCCCCTACATATCACCTCAGGGAGATATCCAGAGATGATAAAATCAGGGAGTTGAGGGTCTACACTCAAAATGTCTCTCTCTCTCTCTCTCTCAAGCTAGGTCTGGATAAGGTCTGAAAAGAACTATACACCAGGAAACTGAGGTACAAAAAGGAAAGTGACTTGATAGAGGTCACACAGCTGTTGGTAAGAAAGAGTGGAGACCAGATTTCAAATGTGCTATCAGGATAATACTTTTCCAACTCTATTCCACCATATGCTTCTTGGAGCCTTGTCCACAACACCCCCATACACTTGCATATACACATACATGTTTGCACAATCATGTACATGCACACACAAGTGAACCCTTTCTACACAAGCCCATCTACTCGCTGTCACTCAATAACTACATGCTTTTGTTTGAGATGTTCCCCAACCTAGCAACCCTCACACCTTCACAGCCTCTCTGATTTCATCCACCCTTGAGGCCTTAGGTCAAGACCACTCTTCTCCATCATCTTCCCTTTTAATACCCTTCAATCCCTTCTTTGAACAACTCTAGCACTTGGAGTTTAGCCCTGAATTTACCCTGTCTCCATAGTGCAGGGTCCTTTCCCCACATCTTCTGAACAAGACTGCAAATTTCATACACATTCCTCTCAGTAGCCCCCCACTCACCTCCCTAACCCCAGGCCAGGACACAGTGAGAACAACCACCACTGCCTGCTCTTTGGAAATCAGGGACTCAAGGCCGGTCCAGGTTTGGGTGACTTCTGCAGCCTTGGACATGCCCCAGGGTAGACCTGCGCCTCCACCCCCACCCAAACAAAGGACATATACCCCACCAAGGACCAACTTTATTCCACACTGTGATGCCTCCCTTTACCTTCTAACAATACCCAACCCAGGCCTGCCACAGCTCTGCTTTCCCTGCATGTCCCCCAAAGCCCCCCAATCTGAGGAACAGCACGTTCAATAACTGCCCTGCTCTCCCTGCCCATATTCTGAGTTCTCTAGACTTGCCCTGGAGATGAAGAGAAGCAGTGTGACTGTGGGAAGAGCAGTGGATGGGGAGCTCTGGACTGAGTCCCAGGTTTAGAGCTACTTGCCCACTGCCTGCCTGGCTCTCGGACCAGGGCCATATGGCCTTGTCCACTCACTGCAGGCTCTTGTCTGTTAAATGAGGGTGTTATAGTTCACTTCTGCTCCCTAAGAGCTCACTGCCCTATCCTTTGTAAAGTCTGAAGTAGACATCAGTGTCTCTGGGCACAAATGACAAGGAGAGCAGCTGAAAGCACCATATAGCCTTAAAAGTCTGGGGCATGTAAGAGGAGAAGGCGGAAAATCAGCCCTCTTCCTGGAAATATGACTTGCATTCTCCAGAAGAGACTGTGCAGTCAACACTAGAAGGCACGGGAACCTCTGAGGCAACCCTACACCCACCTGACACACACATTCCGTCGCCACCACACATGGCTTCCCATGAGCATGGTAATGGTTCACTAGACCTGCAGTCCCATGACTTGTGTCAAGACTCATCAGGAAGACAGTAACAAGCAGAAATGCCATTAAGCAAACCACATTGCTCCTCTAAGTCAGTTCCTGGGATCACAGATGTTTCCTTTGACTGTGAGAGGAGGGGTGAACTAGATGTGGGAAACCCACATACAACAGGCAGACATCAGGCCTGGAAGCCCCACATTGTATATGACCCTTTCTTTCCTCTGGTGACCTACTGTGCCCAAGTAGGACCCTTTGTCTCCACTGAAAAGCTATCCGGTCTGCCTAGACCCCAGAGGATACCTCAGAGGACAGCTCAATGCCAGGGCACAATTGGCATTAACCCCCCCCCACCCCCAAGACAAAGGACTTCAAGGCACAGGACCGAGCCCATTGCTACAACTGTCAGTGCCAACTGGTCACCTTAAAACTATAAGTCACCGGGTAGAAGGCATCTGGAGAAGATGACCCTGCCCATCTCCTTCCTATACTCCAACCCCCATGGACTTCCACATCAGTGACCAGATGGTGGCAGACCAAAGGAGTGATCCAGCAGAAAGTCAGGCCCTCTCGACAATGCCTAAGTGTCCCCTGCAAGTCACTTGAGCAGGTGAAGGCACAGAGCCTAGCTGGCATCCTGGCCCAGCCTAGCCCTAAATGGGCTCTCCCAAGGATTGCCTTTGTGTTCCTGGCTGTGAAGGGGAGCAGCCACCTCTGGACTGGCACCCTGAGGTAAGCTGTTGTGCAGTGTCAATAATTAACACTATGAAAAGTGCCTTTTATGCGTCCAGCTGGGATATTATTTCTTGATAAGAAGCGAAAATATTTACCATCTCAAAGCACTTCTGACTAGAATCCCCACAGAGCACAGGAAGGGGGAAAGCCCTTTGTGGTGAAGGGGCCATTCCCAGCCCCACCCAACAGGCTAAAGCCCGCATGCTGTCACCAAATCTGTCACCAGGGAGAGCAGACACAGGCGCCGAGTTCAGACTGCCCCTGGCCCCACAAATGACTAAAACAAGAAAATGAATAAAGGCCTGGACCTGAAAGACCCAGAATCATGGATGGAGGAGAAACAGGCCCAGAAGTAGGTACAGGTCCTCTTACCCACTGTCCCTGAACCTATGAGTCTTTAGTTTGGGGTCAGAGTTGGAAGGAGGGCTCTGAAGCTTTTTGGATGGGAGCCTTCTTGAAGGGGAAGCCTGTCTGCCTTACTGTGCAAAAACAAACCACACATGGATTCATGGGCAAAAACACTGAACCACCATCTGGGGAGGGGAGGAATGAAGAAAGGACAAGGAAGGGAAGAATTTCAATGCATTCTTTTTTTTTCCTTTGTTCTTGTTACATTTTATTAGCATCACTTTGGCTTAAGTCATGATCCTAGGGTCCTGGGATCAAGTCCCACACTGGGCTCCTTGCTCAGCAGGGAACCTGCTTCTCCCTCCCCCTGCTTGTGTGCTCTCTCGCTCTCTCTCTCAGAGAAATATAAATAAACAAAATCTTCAAAAAAATACATTTTATTGGCATCACGTTCATCTCTTTACAGAAGAACTTGGCCCATACCCTAAAATGTAGACCTTTGGAAAAAGGGGAAGTGCTCTGTTAAGCAAGGTACAATGCAGGGGCAGATCCTAGGAAGGGGACAGAACTGCCAGGGTTCCATACCAAAAAAACAGGTGAATTAATAGCAGGCAATACTGGGGGTTGGTAGGGAAAAGCAGAAAAAGGTTTGCTAACCTAAGTTTACCACAACCCTGAAAGGAGTGCCTTCTAGAACAAAGGTAAAATCACTAGGATTTTCCTTTCCCTCATATGAGTCAAATACATTCTTATTTTATTGTTTTAGCCCCCATTTTCTGTCTCTTCAGCTTGGGAAGATTCTGGGGACTTTCTGGCTCCCTGAACAATTGTGCTTTATCAATAATTAGACCAGTCCTAAGAGAAATCAGGTTAGAGCTGAAATAAATGAGCTTTTGAGACAAGCCTGTGGGACATCATTTCTGTGACCCTGGTGAATGTGCAGGAAGGCAGTGGCCATTCCTCAAAGAGACAGAATCTGAATAAAGGAATTTGGAAGAATTCAGATTTCCTTATTCCTAACTAAGCAATTTCCTATTCCAAATAAAGTAATGCTGGGGTTCTACCATTAAGAGCTGTGGTCCTCCTTGATTAGCCCAGGACATCCAGTCAACCAATATTTCTTGGGTGCCTGGCTCTGTTCTCAGCAAGTCTATAAGGAAGTCTGTATGCCAAGTGCAGGGCAGGTGGCCCTCCGAGTGCACTGCCGGGGTTTGCTTCTATGTCTTCCATGAGGGTCCAAACAATGGTCCTGTGGCAGGTGGGGACAACAAACCCTGCCTCCCAGTATGAGAGGCAACCCCTAGAGGCCTACGGTCAAGTGCGCCTGTCCCTGGCCATGATTCCCAGAATTCCCTTTGCAAAAAGGGAATGTAGTCCCAAGAGTCTTCTATTAAAAGCTAATAGAAGGTAAAGGCATCAACCCACACCTTAGACTGGCTGACAACTTCCCACGGAGAAGCGTGCCCAAGGAATGGAGCCCTGCCCAGAGAGCTGAAAAGGGGAATTTAGGAAAGGTTAGAGTAACTTGCACTAATTAGGGAGAACAGGGACCTACAATAGCACCGTACAGCAGCCACAGTTGGTGAGCCCATGGCGCCCCTCTCCCTCTCACCAGGGGCTGCCTGGCGTCTTGGCTGACAGTAAGCAACAAATCAGACCAAGATCCATCTTTCAAACATCTGCTTCTAATGGGAGACTTCTAATAGGGGATACAGACCATATCCAAGATTTTTTAAAAATACAACAAATGGCATTTTAGATGGTGATAGGGGTTAAGGAAGAAAAATAAAGTAGGGAGATATACTGGCATAAATTTTAGAAAAGATGGCCAAGGAAGATCTTCTAGAAAGAGTTACTTCTGAGTAAAGATCCAAAGGGCATGGAGGATGGAACTATGGAGATAGCTGAGTAAATGCATTGCAAAGGGAAGAGCTGCACAGGTGCTCTGAGACAGCAGATGTGGGAGAGAGGTGAGGACAGGAGGCGGCGGCTGGCTGGAGCAGAGGGAAGGCCAGGGAGGGCCAAGTGATGGGGACAGGGAGGGCGAGCTCATGGCCTCATGGCCCTTCAGTGCCCCTCGCCCCCACTCTCCTGCTGTCCGGCTGCCGACCTGAGCCAACGGGGGGGTCTCCATTACACACCGTACCAGAGCTTGACTAGTCTGGGCAAAGCCCTAGGCTTAGCCTTCCACGTCCAACTGCCCATGTGAAATGTCAGGAGCACCTGGTCCTGTGTGGGCGAGAGGTGTGACGAGGAGTCTAGCCTCGCATGGCTGTGGGCCAAGTGACACTTGCCCTCGGTGCTGGCATCCCCTCCTCTAGTTGCACTCAGTGGCGCAGGAGCCCACTCCTCCCTCTATCAGACCCGGAAGGGATCCAGAGGGCCCTTGGCTAGGAGGAAGATCTAAGCTCACAAATCATCAGACCTTCCTGTTGTTCATTGTAAAGGGTGGACATCGCAGAGCTTGTCTCTAATACCTCTCCTAGCCCTCGTTGAGCTCCGCCCCCTGCCGATAAGCCCCGCCCTCCTTGTCGGTGTTCATATGTGTCTCCTCCCAGGCCCCGAGCCCACACACTAACAGTGGCCCTAAGTCATGTGGCCATTTGCCCAAGGGAGGCTCTGAAGCCAGCAGGCTGTGGGACTTTTATTTTAGGCCCATGACCTTCTCAGTGGCCCCTCACGGCCCCGGCACCGCCACCTGACCCACTGTGTGGCCACACCAAACAATGAGGGGAAATGAAGCGATTTCAGGTACGTCGGCCCTTCATCAGCTGCATTTTCATTGCCAAGGCTCACGCTGACTGCGAGACACCAATTCCAGGGTCTGTGCAGCTCTCATGAAAAGGCTTTACAAGAAAATGAGCCACCAGCACTCTAAGGCAATCATCGTCAATCAGCGAGGCAGGCGATCCGATCGCTTGCCCTGCAAGGCGGCCTCGCTGTGCCCCGGGGCGCTGAGTGGCGGAGTCTGCAGTCAGGGAGGTGGCTGAGCGGTCCAGGCTGAGACAGGGGGCTCCCTGCCCAGGCACCTCTGTTGGCATGAACAACAGGGAGCTGGCTGACTCCATGACAGCGCCACTCCTGGGTCTGAGGTGGCTTACCTTTTTCTCATAGGGACAAAATGCAGCTCATCGTACCTGGGCCACCTCCGGATGGCAGGTAGCAGAGGACAAATGTAGCATAATCACAAGAATGATGCCCGTGGCAAAACCCCTAAGCTGACTTGGCCAGTGTAAACTACAGAGGCAACCAGGGCGCTACCTGCAGGTTCTTTAAGAAAAGAAGACTTCAGGTTCCCACTCAGCAAGCCCAGAAACCCGACCACTATCAGCCCACAAAAGGCCACCCTCTTTTGCACACTTTTGTGTGGCTCTTGTTCCACTTAATGACTCCTATAGAATTCAAGTTAAATGGAAGTGGGGGTGTTGAGCAAGGAAGATACACATGATGTAATTCGACTGGTCTTGCCAGATGTCTCCCTAAGACAAAAAGCATTTTCAACCACTTAGGCCCAGGTTTCCCACCACCCACCCCCAAGGCAATTTTTCATTTGTCTGGGAGGGCACCAGAAAAGCTGAGTTCTCTTCTCCCCTCTCTTCTTTGTAGCCTCTCTGATAACATCTCTGCCTCCTTCTTGGGGACCTTCCAAACCCTTAGGCAGAAAAGCATCTGCCCTCACAGAAGGCTCTGGGGGATGACAGCAAGCCCCCGTGCTCTCTCCCTAAAGGTCTGCCTTGGAGCCCCAGTCCTCAGCCTCAGACAGGACTCTTGTGAAAACAGCAATATGGAGTGTGCTTTGGTGTGGAGACACTCCAAAAGGAAGTTTTGCTGGTGGAAAAGAAAGACCACGTGCCTGGAATGCATGTAGGGGAGGGTAGGCATTAAATGCTAATTTATCAAGAGGTGTTTGTTAAGTTTGCCTTAACAGGTATGGTGCAGCTGCTTGGAACAGAATTGTGAACAGGACCCAGTCATTGTCCTCAAACAGCTTATAGTGGAACAAAAAAGAAAAAGGAGGGGTACTTGCAGAGTAGTGGAAGGACTACTAAGAGAAGAGCTAGGTAAAGTCAGGGTTGGGAGCACACAGGAGGGCACCTCACTCAGTCCTAACTGAGCTAACAAGCACTGAAAGCCTTCCTGGGGGAACAGGTATTCCAGGTGAGACTTGAAGAATGAGTCCCAGGGGCACCTTGGTGGCTCAGTCGGTTAAGCATCTGACTTCAGCTCAGGTCATGATCTTAGGGTCCTGGGATCAAGCCCCGCATCCAGCTCCTTGCTCAGGGGAGAACCTGCTTCTCCCTCTCCCTCCATCTGCTGCTCCTCCTGCTTGTGCTCTCTCTCTCTCTCTCTCTCTC
>LNAC01000442.1:612746-634090 GCA_002007465.1 Ailurus styani | reverse complement strand
CACTACCTTTGTGTCTTTAGGATAAATACCCAGTAGTGCGATTGCTGGGTCGTAGGGTAGCTCCATTTTCAACTTTTTGAGGAATCTCCATACTGTTTTCCAGAGTGGCTGCACCAGTTTGCATTCCCACCAACAGTGTAGGAGGGTTCCCCTTTCTCCGCAACCTCGCCAACATCTGTCGTTTCCTGACTTGTTGATTTTAGCCATTCTGACTGGTGTAAGGTGGTATCTTGCTGTGGTTTTGATTTGTATTTCTCTGATGCCGAGTGATGTTGAGCACTTTCTCATGTGTCTGTTGGCCATTTGGACCATCCTGGTTTTTAAGGTGATCACGTCTTTGACTTTCCTCACAGTTTACTACTTAAGCATGAATGTCTAAAAGCTATAGTTTGGATTTTGGCTAATGTTTGAACTCTACATAAATGGACTCATACCACATGTGTTTTGTATGGGACTCCTTTCACTTGGTATTATCCTTATGAGATTCATCCACATTGTATAAGTAGCTCTAGTTTGCTTATTTTTGTCATTTTACGGAAGTCCATTATCTATCCATCCTACTGTTGATGGGTATTTGAATTTCTTCTGGGGTTTATTTGGGGGAGAGGTCAGATTTTTTTTTTAGGATTTATTTAATTTTGAGAGAGAGAGACGGTGAGAGAGCAGAAGGGACAGAGGGAGAGGAACTCAAGCAGACTCCGCACTGAGTGCGGAGCCTGTTGCAGGATTCAATTTCACGACTCTGAGATCATGACCTGAGCCAAAACCAAAAGTCAGATGCTCAACTGCCTGAGCCACCTGGGTGCCCTGCTTCTGTTTCTTTTTTAATTGAAGTATAGTGAAGTATAACACACAATGTTATATTAGTTTCAAGTGTACAACATAGTGATTCAAAAGCTCTATATGTTATGCTGTGCTTCCCACAGGTGTAGCTACCGCCTGTCAGCCTACAATTCTATTACAACACCACTGACTACACTCCCTATGCTGTACCTTTTTATTCCCATGACTTACTCATTCCATTACTGGAAGCCTATACCTCCTACTCCCCTTCACCCATTGGATTGCTTCTAGTATTTTAGCTAATACGAATAATGTTGCTATGAACAGTTTGATATTTGTCTCTTGGTGCCAGAATAGTCTTAAAACATGGAGCAGACCACATCACTCCTTTGTTTAAAACTCTCCAAAATCTTTCTGCTGTACTTAAAATCCAAATTCCTTATCATGGCTTATAAGGCCTTCCCTCTCTGATGTCTTCTTTTTTTTTAATTTTATTTTTATTCTTTGCCCAAGGGGTACAGGTCTGTGAATCATCATATGATCTCTCTGATATGAGGAACTTGAGGGGCAGGGTGGGGGGTCGTGGGGGGTAGGGAGGGAAAAATAATGAAACAAGATGGGATGGGGAAGGACACAAACCATAAGAGACTCCTAATCTGATGTCCTCTTCTATCTCTCTCCTCCTTGCTCACCATGTTCCTACCTCATCAGTCTTCCTATTGCTGGAACACACTACATTTCCATCTACCTCAGGACCTTTACACTTGCTCTTCCCTTTGCCTGAATGCAGATCTTGAAAGAGCCGGCTTCTTGTCATGCAAGTTTTGAGTCAAATATCAACTCTTCAGATAACTCCTTTGACCACCTAATTTGGAAGAGACCCCCAAAGCTCACTCTCTCTCACATCCCCTTGTTTCATTTTCTTAATGGTACTCTTTGCTAGGGAAAGCTATCTTATCTAAATGTCTGGCTAGTTTCTTTTTTTTTTTTTAAGATTTTATTTATTTGACAGAGAGAGATCACAAGTAGACAGAGAGGCAGGCAGAAAGAGAGGAGGAAGCAGGCTCCCTGCTGAGCAGACAGCCCGATGCGGGCCTCGATCCCAGGACCCTGAGATCATGATCTGAGCCGAAGGCAGAGGCTTTAACCCACTGAGCCACCCAGGAGCCCTGTCTGGCTAGTTTCTTATTGTTTATCTCTACCAACCTCCCTGAGTTCAGGGACACTGTCTTATTGGCTGCTGTATCCTCTAGAACTAGAACTGTATGTATCCATCTAGAACTGTGTCTGACATAGAGTAAGTGTTCACAAACGCTTCTGGGATGAATGAATGAGCAATGAATGAATGAATGCTCCAAGAAAGATGTCAGCATAACCAAATCTAGTAGTACTTAGAGGAAGGAAGCAGAGTGGAGAGCACTGAATACTTTTGAGAACAATGAAGAAAGAAGAAAGAAAGGAAGAGAGACAGGAGGTTAACAATGACTAAGACTCTGCTCTGCACCCTGAGGCTGAAGATTACCCCCTTGCCTCTGCCGGCCTGATCGCTGGTGTACTGGAGAGTCCCTGGATCAGCAGTCTAGCTGATCCTACAGCCTGGGAGAAGGTTCTCTGTGAGGAAGGGAATGCTGAACCTCCTTCAGAGCATAAGCCAAACCCTTAAAATGTAGGAGGAAAAGTGAGGCTGCTTTAATCCTCGTCTAGACAAGAAGAGAGGAAGGTGGGAGTGTTTCATTATTCTGAGAAGGTAAGGCAGCAAAATAAGACAATTCAGGCTGCCAGCCTACCAGTGTAACCTCTGGAAATGACAAACTTACCCAACTACTGCCTCAGTAAACACTGAGAGAACAGCAAAAGCCATCACCAGACCCCCATATCGCTCAGCTAGGTTGTGGGGTATGCTCCAAGCAACCTTCGCCCCATCCCTGCACACATGCAGAGCAGCAAATTGTGGACTCCAGGGAGAAAGGACTGGAATGGGTACCAATCCTGGATGAAGAGACAGAAAGGCTCCCCTGGAGATGGGATTAGAGTGTGGGGAACTGGGGAAAGGAGAGTGATGACAAGAACCTGGACTGGAATACAGAAAGGTCTGAGTTCTGCCCCAGCCCATCCCTACTTCTGTGGTCTCAGGCAGACTTCTTAATCTGCCCAAACAGAAATTAATTTCTTCTTAAAATGAACATGAATAAATACCCTCAAAAACCTTAACATTTCAAGACTGTTTTAAGGATTACATGAAATCACATATATGAAACAGCTTTTGAGGAAAATAGAAGATGATCATAATGAGGCTGACACAGGCCCACTACTCAGAAAATAAAACAGATAGCAAATTACTCACCAAATCTGGAATAAGTAGCAATGCTTGGGAAGACTTTTTTCTTTAGAGACACTGTAGCACCCCAGGTCAGGTGGGAAACTTCTAGCGACTATGTTCCTAAGAGCACACTGAAACCTGGAATAGGAAGAATAAGGACCCTTACAATAACAAATGAAAATAAAAGTAAAACCCTAGGAATTAATCTAATAATAAGTATACAAGACGATGAAGAAATGCTTAGCACTATTTAAGGACACAAAAAATGGAACAGTTGGACAAATGGAAAGTCATACCATGTTCATGGATTTAAAAAAATTTAACATCACAAGATGTAATGCTCCCTAAAGTTGATTTATAAACTGAATGTATTCTCAATAAAATATTTTGGGTAGATAAGAGCTAGATTAATTTAATCTAAAATTCATATGGGACAACAAATAAGCAATATTTCCAGAAAAATTCTGAAAAAGAAATGTTATGAGAGAAAACTAGCCCTACCTCATATTAAGGCATATTATAAAACTTCATTAATTAAAACATTCATTCTAGCATATAAATGGACAAATGGATCAATAGAAAAGAATAAGAAATGCAGAAAGAGACCCAAAAACCTATGACAAATATTGCACCTTAGATCACCAGGGAAGAGTTGAATATTGAATAAATACCATTGGGAAAATTACATAAACATATGGGAAAAAAATTACGTAGAATCCCTCCCTCAATCCTTATACCAAAATGAACTATTGATGAATCAAAGATCTAAATGAAACCATAAAAATTCTAAAAGTAAAAAAAAAATGTATAATTTTTGAAGTTGTGAAGGTCTTTGTTAATTAACATAATACAAAACCAAAATGCAGTAAAAAAAACCTGATGCATTCAGTTACATAAAAATGTAAAAACTGTCATAAAAACATAACTTCAAAAGGCAAATTACAAATTAGGAAAATATTTCTGCTTCTACAATAGAGATAAAGGACTAATTTTATTAATATATAAAGAACTTCTACAAATCAATGAGAAAATATATAAAGGATATGAACAATCAACTCACAGAAAAGGAACTATCAATGACTCCAATTTATTTGAAAAGATGTTTAATCTCACGATAAGAGAAATACATGTTGAAACTAGGAGATACCACTTTAATCTCTTAGATAATAAATAACCAAAAAGCTTAATGCACACTATATTGGCAAAAATGCAAGGAAACAGGCATTGTATAACTAGATTGATAAATTGGTACAACTTCCATGGAAGGTAATTAGAACTATATTGCAAAATTTTCAACTCACTCTTTGGCTCCACAATTCTACTTTTAGGAAATTTTTTAGTGCATATATTTTCATGTGTATAAATGGCATCTCTATATGTTTATTCATTGAAGCATTAATATAATAGCAAAATATTACCAAAAAAAAGAAACACTGTATGTCCATTAAGCAGGGATCAGCTAAATAAACTATGGAATGTATATCACCTTTAAAAACATTGAAGCAAATCTCAGTGCCCTGATTTGGAAGGATATCCAAGATCCAAGATCGATTATTAAGTGGAAAAATATCTAAGTGCAGAACAGTTATGTATGTTACTATTTGGTTTTGAAAACTCTATACATTATAATTTTGTTTATATATGTAGAAATGGAAGGATACACAAGAAATGGTAATAGCACCTATCTTCTAGGAGGGAAGCAAGATAACTAGGGGGAATTTTTTTTTAATATTTTATTCATTTGAGAGAGAGAAAGCACGAGCAGGCAGGAGAGGAAGAAGCAGGCTCCCCACTAAGCAGGGAGCACAACAAGGGGCTCTATCCCAGAACCCTGGAATCATGACATGAGCGGAAGGCAGACACTTAAACAGCTGAGCCACCCAGGCACCCCAACTGGGGAAATTTTTTAAATAAAGAGAAAATTTAAAAATAAAGACACTGAAAACTACAAAACACTGCTTAAGGAAATTAAAGAAGATAGCAATAAATGGAAAGACATCCTGTGTTCACGAACTGGAAGACTTAATATTATTAAGAGGTCATTACTACCCAAAATAACCTACAAATTCAATGCAATCCCTATCAAAATCCAAACTACAGTTTTTGCAGAAATAGAAAAATCAGACCTAAAATTAATATAGAAACTCAAGAGACCTGAAAAATAATCTTTAAAAGAACAAGGTTAAAGGTCTTACACGTCCTAACTTCAAAACTTACTGTGAATGTGGTACTTGAATAAAAACAGACATCTAGATCAATGGAATAGATTAAACAGCCTGGAAATAAACCCTGTCATGTAGGTCAAATGATTTTCACAAGGGTCCCAAGACTATTCAGTGGAGAAAGGATAGTCCCTTTAAATGGTGTCAGGAAAACTGGTAATTCACATGCAAAAGAATAAATTTGGACCCTTATCTTATACCATATAAAAATTAGCTCAAATCAAAGACCTAAACTTGAGAGCTGAAATCATAAATCTCTTAGAAGAAAACATAAGAGAAAAACTTCATGGCATTGAATTTTACAATGATTTCTTGGATATGACAACAAAACTACAGGCAACAAATGAAAAATAGAAAAGTGAACTTCATCAACATTTAAAACTGTTGTGTATCAAGGGACAGTATCAACAGAGTGAAAAGGCCATCTATGGAATGGGAGAAAATATTTGCAAATCATCCATCTGATAAGGGATTAATATCCAAAATATGAAAAGAAACCCTATAACTCAACAACAAAAAGTCCAATTTAAAGATGGGCAAAGAACTTGAACAGACATTTCTCCAAAGAAGATAAGCAAATGATCAATAAGCACATGAAGATCTCAATATCACTAATCATGAGGGAAATGCAAATCAAAACCACAATGAGATACCATTTCACACCCATTAGGATGACAAATAAACAAACAAAAAAAGAAAGAAATAGGTGAGGATGTGGAGAACTCGGAACCCTTATACATTGGGAATGTAAAATGGTGCAACCACTGTGGAAAACAGTATGAGAATTCCTCAAAACAATTACACATAGAATTGCCATATAATTCAGCAATTCTCCTTCTGGGTAGATACCCAAAAGAATTGAAGCTGGGACTCAAACAGACATTTATACATCCATATTCTTAGCAGTATCATTCACGATAGCCGAAAAGGGGAAGCAATTCAAATGTCCACCAATAGATATGTACGTCAACAAAATATTGAATATTACAATATAATACAATAATACAATATTATTCAATCTTAAAAAGGAAGGAAATCCTGACTCGTGCTACAATATGGGTAAACCTTGAAGACATTATGCTAAGTAAAATAAGTCAGTCACAAAAGAACAAGTCTCATATGAATTCACTTGTATGAGGTACCTCATGTGGTCAAATTGATAGAGACGAAATCGGAATGGCAGTTGCCAGGGCTGGGGGAGGGAGAAGGATGAGGAGTTACTGTTTAATGGGAATGGAGTTCGAGAATGGTAAAGATGAAATAGCTCTAGAAGACTTTCTGATTGCACAATAGTGTGAATGTACTGAATACCCCTAAACTATACACTTCAATTTGGGTAACACAATAAATCTTAGGGTACATGTATTTTACCACAATAAAAAAATAAAGAGAAAGAAATAAACCTTAAATAATACGCAAAAAAAGAGCATGGGTTCTAGTGTCAGCTCTCCTGGGTTTGAATTCTCCCGTTCACAGCTCTGTCACCTTAGCTTCATATACTTGGTTAAGGTACTTAGCCTTCCTAAACCTCAGTTTCCTCAACCATAAAATAATAATAGTAGCACTACCTACCTATGTTGGGTTGGTCCGAGGAACATAAAGGGCTTAGAGTAGTACCTGCCACATTGCAAGTGCTTCATAAGTAGTGGTTCCTCACTATTACCTTTAACAAATATTTACTGAGTACCTATTACATTCAGGTACAATGCCAAGTACTGGAAATATGGAGATCAGTAGGATGGGTTCCTGCCTTGAAGAGCCTCACCACTGAGTAAATGGGATCTTAACCAACTCTATCTTCACTCAAGTCCTCACTTTAGGCATGAGTGTTGAAAGAGTCATTATGGTAGTATCCTTCAAGAAGGTAAACAGGATACTCAATTAGGTTGAAGGTCTAAAGTGTTTTTCTAATAATTAAACCAATCTGAAAATAGGCTATTTTTAAAAGTAGTGAGTAGACTGGGTAGCTACTTATCAGACACATCGCAGAAGAGATTCAGAGGGTTAAACTAGGTGACCACTACAGCCCACCTGGTTCAGAGTCTGTGATGCTATAAGGTGAAGGCCAAGGACTGGACTATGAGCAGCTTGGCTGGGGAAAGGCTCCCGGGTATCAGCCTTGCAGACATACCTGCTTCATGACATCATCCAAATTCCCCCCAGCAGGGACCAGAAGCCTCCATATGTCCAGCGTGGACTCAAATTCAAAATGACAGACACGATTTTCGCATTGATGAATGGAGAGGACCCAAGGTATGATCATCCCCGGAAGACAGAAAGAAGGGCAGAAAGTCCCTAAGAGGGGGACGCCACAGCCTTTTTCTGGGCCAGCATAAGCTCCAGGATCCAGACCTTGGAATAAAACACTGAAACAGAATTCGTGAGTGAGGACCTAGAAGAAAACACCCCAAGGCTGGCAGGGAATCCAAAGAGGGTACCCCTACCTAAGCCCCCAGGCTCTGGGAACCTCAGCTAGTCCAGCCACCCAGAGGATTCTAACAGTTTAGTTTTTAAGGAAAGGGGAAAAGCTCATGTTAATATCTGCATAAGAGCACCCCAAGCAGAGGAAACAGCAAATGCAAAGCCGGAGACAAAGGGTGTGCTAGCATATCAGGAGCTTGTGGGATTGGAGCACAGGGATAGATGAAGAATTACAAAACAGGAGGTCGGAGAGGTAAGAGGTGGCGGAGGCTTTCAGACCCTGTCGGGCTCTGTGAACCATTTTAAGGATTCGGGCTTCTACTCTTAATGAGATGGGAAGCCACAGGAAGGTTTTGAGCAGAAGAATGAGATATACTGACATAGTTTTCAAAAGGTCCCTAGAGCTGCCAGGTTGAGAATGTACTCCAAGTAGGGAAGCACGAGCACCTGACCACCGTCGGTTAGTCGTCACCTGTGGCAACAATCCTGGAGAGGGGTGACAATAGCTTGAGCCAGGTTGACAGCTTGGTGGGAAGTGGACATATCTGACAATGGAGCCAAGTGGATTTGCTGACAGACCGGATGTGGGGAGTAAAAGAGAGATATCAAGGATGATGCTCAAATTTTTTTGGCCAAAGCTACTAGAAGGATGGAGTCATTAACTGAGGTAGAAAAGACTAAAAAAGGAGCGGGTTTTATGTTGAAGGTCAAGAACTCATAGTTGAACAAGTAACGTCTGGCATGCTTCTTTAGACATCCTTGTGGAAATGTCTCATGGGCAAGTGGATACAGTGTGCAGAGAGAATGCCAGGCTAGAGCTATACATTTAATATCCTATTAAATATGATATTTAATATACATATGTATACAGCTCTATGTTTATATATTTAGAAGCCATGTGCAGATAGGGTCCTGGTAAGAGATTGTAGATAAATAAGAGGTCTGAGGACTGAGCCTAGGGTACCCAACACTCAAAGTTGGCTAGTGAGGAAAAATTAACAAAGCCAATAACGTGGAAAGAATACTGGGAGAGGAGGTACATCCTGAACGCCAAGTGAAGCATTTCAAGAAAGAAGGGAGTGATCAGCTATGTCAGACCCTGCTGTTAGGTCAAGTATCTCCAGATAATAACTGAAAATTAACCACTGGATTTAGCACGAGGATGGTCACAGATGATCCTAGAACAATTTTGGTGGAATAGGGACAAAGGGGAGCCTCATTAAAGAAGGGTCAAAAAGAACAGAGGGAGACAAATGGTGCTGAGAAGATCTCTCTTTAAAAGTTACTCCAACTAATAAATGAAGAAGGAATGACAGAATTAGAATATCAGCATTTGGCAGGCCCCTAATGAAACAAACAATCCAGACAGGGGTCAGCAACCCATGGACCTTGGGCTGTATCTGGCCTGCTTGTTTCTGTGGATAAAGTTTTACTGGAACTCATACATGCCCATTCACATACGCATTGGCCATGGCTGCTGCTGCTACTGCTGCTGCTGGCAGTTCTGAGAAGCTGTGATCGAGACTGCATGGACCACAAACTAAGAGATTTACTGCTGGCCTTCATAGAGAAAGTTTGCCAACTCTAATCTAGGTAACGATCCTCGGTGACTGCTAATGTCATAAGAAGAGAAACAACCAGACACATGCCTCTGATAAAAGTACATACCACTCCCTAGGATGTCTACTTACAAAACAATAGAAAATCAAATCTGAATCAGAGAGAACTAAGTACCAGTTTATAGGAAATCCAGGGGACAAAAACATTCAACAATACAATGGAGATGCAACCAGCCAAATCCAGAGTATGGGAAAATCTGCAGAAAAAAACACCCTAGTTTCGTCAACCAACAAATTCTAAGGCCAAAAACAAAGCAGAGGAAGAAATCTACAGATTCTGACTCAAGAAACCTCTCAATCAAATATAATGTGTGGCCTTTATTTGAATTCTGATCCAAACAATCTGCTAAAAAATAAAACATAAGATACAATGGAGGAAATTCAAATACCAGCTAGATACCTGGAGATACTAAGAAATTATTATTATTTTGAAGGACTATAATAATGCTATTATGGTTATTTTTCTAGTCCATTATCTTTTGGAGACTGGTACCTAAATATTTGCTTCAAAATAGCCCAGTGGGGAGGTAAAGTAGGGAGATTTAGGTGAAAAAAAATTGGTCAGGAGTCAATAATTATTGAAGTTGGGTGGTGAGCATTTGAGGGTTCATTATACTCTTCTACTTCAATAAATGTTTGAAATTTTCCACAATAAAAAGCTAATTTCAAAAGAAGAGCATACACTTATAGTCATGAACACTGATTATACAGAATTATTGAATCACTATATTGTACACCTAAAACTAATATAACACTGTATGCTAATTATACTTCAATTTAAACACACACACACACACACACACACACACACACACACACAAAAGGAGGAGGAGGAGGAGGAGGAAGAAAAGGAAAAGAAGAAAATAAAGTGAGAGAATTTGGACCCAACAAGTACAAGCAACTCTGAAGGAATCGTACTGCATTGAGAAGAGCAACGGAGCCATTTCTGGGGGAGGAAAGAGGAGTTTTAAAAACACAGTCATCTCCAGCAGACTCGCCCTTCACAGCCCCTGCAGCTGTCCCGGGAACTCTACTGCTTCTCCTGGCTGCTGTCCTAAATCACGTATTTCGTGTCTTCTTAAACTTCCCACTCTGAGCCTCCAGGTAGCCAGGTGGAAGGTGTAGTCTCTGACCTTGAGAATCTGCCCTCTTGCTGCACAGCCACATCCTACAGCTGAAAGGTTAATCAAAAAAGACAAGGAGTATGAGAGCATGGTGCACAGAGGAGGGGAGGGCCATGATACCGGGGTTCACAGCAGTGATGGAAGGGGGGCACCTGGGAGAGACGCCAAATGTTTCCCAGAGGGGAGACTCTGAAAGATGGTCAGAGAGGAGAGACCAAGGCATTTTAGGAAGGGAAGTAATGGGAGCAAAGGCTGAGGCTCAAGGGGAAGCCCTGTCCACAGACTTGTTACAGAGTTCATGTTGGAGGGAAGGGGGCTGAGAAGTGATGTCATCCACCCTCCAGGCCTCCCTCTGCTATGCTATGGATCACTGCCCGTGGGCCAAGGTGACCCACAGCCAGCCTTCTGGACAGCGTCTGGCCCCAGTAGCAGAAGGGAGCCCCAGCCCGGTGAGGTGCAGGAGGCATCCTCAGGGAGGGCAAGATTGCATGCTGAGGAAGGAAACATCTCTGCAGGGGTCCTGCACACCAGAAGCTCCAGCATCCAGGAAAGCCCCAGATCTGCCTCTCCGCTTGGCATTTCTGTCCTCTGAGCTCTGCCCAGTTCCCTTGGGGCTGATTCATGATGCTAAGAATATTCTCAACCTGGGGTGATCCACCCAGGCTCCAAGTAGCAAGTGCTTCATGAGGTTCTGGGGTCCTCCTGATATTATATTACAAATATTTATTATGAATATTACTATATGGGATATATTTGTATGCGATTTAAATATATTTATTTTTATTTATTTATATGGGATTTATATGGGATTTAAATATATAATATATTTGAGATGTACATTTCACCAGGTTGAGTCCACAGTCTTCATTAAATTTCAAAGGATTCTAGGACCCCAAAGCTGAAGAATCACTGTACTAGAGGTTTAATCATTTTTTGATGTACAGGATTTGGGGTGAGGTCTGGAATATAATTACATCTCCTAGAGCTCCCTCAAAGGTCCTCCGACCCTTCAAAATAGAAGGTTGTTTCAGGATCAATGAAAACAAAAATTAAAATTCTTCTATTTTCAGTTGCAATTCTTCAATGGCAGGCTAACAGCAATGCAAACCTCAAGCATCCTCTGCCTGTAGAGGCTGAACAAAATAGCAAAATTATCAGGAGCTATTTCCCACATAACTGCTGACATTATACATATTTTTCAAGCCTTACAGTTTACAAGGCAAATTATTTCATTGGCACGTCATATTTGGGCTTTGAAAATTTTGCTATGAAACTTTAAAATGCAGAGTGAAGGAATAAAGTGGGGGTGCGATCTGTATTTTCTTAATTGAATGGTGTTTGTCTTAATGGTTTGCATGGCCCTTCCAAATAAGCATCCCCCAAACCCTCCCAACTTTACTTGCCTACAAAAACCATGCCTAACAGGATGAGATCCAAGACAACCCACACTGTCTGCCTCCCTCCAATATTTTATATGCTCATTTCGTCAGCGTTTACTGGATAACTATTGAGTTCGAGGCTCTGAGACGCTGTAGGATGGAAGATTATGAGGGTGGCCTATTTTGGTACACTATGGCAGTGCCGAGCCAGACCTCCCTGCCATTGTGCCTTCTCTGCCCTCCCCTGAGAGCTCAGCTCTATCCCCTAACCCAAAACAAGTCTCGATAATCTCTAGCTAATATCTGTTAATTGCGTATAGTGACTCAAACTTCACACAAATCCCATGGGGTAGGTAAGACTCCTACACATATTCAAGGAAACTGAAATTCGGAGAAGATAAGTCACCTGTGCAGAGCCACTTAGGAATGAATGGGAGAGTTAAGACCCTGACAGCCACCTGACCCCAGGGTTGGTGTCCTAAGTCCTCTACCGCAGAACCGAGGCCCCATCTGCTTGGTTATCGCCTGACATCTCTCTGGACTCACCCACCCACGAGGAAGACCTGTCACAGGGACCTGGGCAGGTTTATGTCCCAGCAACAGAGTTTCAGCCACAGCTCTAGGATGCCAGCAAGCCTGGGCCCCACCACATAGGGAAGAGAGCGTGACAGCAGCGGGGGACAGAGCTACCGCAGCCATGTACTACACCCAGGCTGTTTGCCTGGTTCCCCAAGCACCTGCCTCCAAGTTTGTCTGACCAGGCAGCACTCTGTTCTGCTCACTCCCTGCATGGCCAGCCTCTCACCAGGATGACTAACGCCTGTTTTGACATTGTGGAGATGTTTCAGCCTTTAGTTTCAACCATAATGAATTGGACGCGGGCAGAGAAGAGGGGAAGATAGAGGGCTGGGAAGAGGTGACCATGGTAAAGAGAAATGGTAGGAAAATGCCAGAGGAAGTTGGAGGCACAATGCAGACCTAAGCCTAGGAGGCCCTTACAGGTCAGAGGGTGGGCTAAGAAATGGGCCCCAGCCCCACCGGGCCATCCCAGACAGCTGATGAGCGCTATCCCTTTGGGAGCTGGTTGTTCAGCATAGAGGCATCCCCAGTCTGGTCATGAAAGGGGGGAAGGGAGAGTAATAGCCTCACAGCAGCCTTAAGAATGTGCCTGGCAGGGGCGCCTGGGTGGCTCAGTGGGTTAAAGCCTCTGCCTTCAGCTCAGGTCATGATCTCAGGGTCCTGGGATCGAGCCCCACATCCCTTCGGGCTCTCTGCTCAGTGGGGGGCCTGCTTCCCCCTCTCTCTCTGCCTGCCCCTCTGCCTACTTGTGATCTCTCTGTCAAATAAATAAATAAAATCTTAAAAAAAAAAAAAAAAGCATGTGCCTGGCAGACAGGCTAACTACAGGGCATTAATTTACCAAGAGCCCCAGCTTTGGGCTCTGAAATCTGTCACTGCATTTGCACAGAGGGAGCAGGGCAGGCACACTGAGGCAGGCCCACTCCTGGGAAACAGGAGATGCATCTGATGGCTGACTTTGGTCCAAAGGCTTCCCCACAGCCTTGCTGAGCATCCTTAGATTGGACAGCAGGCTGGGACCCTTGTACCCAACCTTCTTTCCCTCTATCCATCACTCAGGGTCAGATTTGTATGATGCCCTGGTAGCTCTTCCAGCCTTTCTTGGCTCCCTCCTCATTTCTGTTCATAGGTATGTTCCCTAGTGAAGTCCTTGTGCATTTAATCCCATCTCAGTGTCTGCTTTTTGAGGAGGTCGGCACACCCCATCTGAGCTTGGCCCTGTGACTTGCTTTAGCCAATGAAACAATAACAAATGTGACCCAAGCAGAAGACAAGATCTGGTCAATGATGATGGTTTCAGTGTGGAACAAGGTAAGTCTGAGATACTATGAGGTGATGAAGCAGAAATGTCCAACAGTCAGTCAGAGGGACATGGTGAGACTCAAGACAAAATCCTGGGTTGGAAAACAAATTTGGAGGGGGTCAGTATACCAGTGATGGCTGGAGAAAGGGAAGGAGAAATCTCTCTGAAAGAGTGTGTACCATAAGAAGTAGAAAGGGCCAGGGGTTGGGACAAGGAGGCACCTACATTTAAGAAGCAGTCCCTCAGTTCCCAGCTGGAAGACAAACCCAGCCACAGCTAATCAGAGGCCAAATGACCAAGCGGTGAAAGCACCCAGAAAATACACCTGGCTTTCTCCAGATCTCTTCTCAGAAGCCTACTGTAAATGGACGATAAAGCAATGAGCACTAGGTGTTAGTGATTAGTAACAGAAGTCTCCAGAAATATTTGCGTTTTAAGTAAGAGTCTCAACCTCATAGTAATTCTGGCTTTGGAGCCCATGTGATCTTGGATTCTGGAGACTTTTGTTTGCTCCTATAAAACAAGAGTAATAGTTCCTAGGGCCTCTGGATGGCTCAGCCAGTTATGCATCCAACTCTTAATCTCAGCTCAGGTCATGATCTCAGAGCCCTGAGACAAAGCCTCGTGCTGGGTTCCCCACTCAGCGCAGAGTCTGCTTGTCCCTCTCCCTCTGCTCCTTTCCCCTGTGCCCTGCCCCACTCGCTCTGTCTCTCACTCTCTCTCTCTCTCTCTCTCTCTCTCTCTCTCTCTAACAAATAAATAAAATCTTTTTTAAAAATAAAACAAGAATAATAATTCCTATATCCCCACAGGTGTAAGCTATACCATGTTTCTGGTACATCCCTTCATCAATGCCTTTAACAGTGGTTCTCAAACTCTAACCTGCATCAGACTCACCTAGAGGGTTTGCCCCAACCTGAGTTTCTGCTTCAGGATGTCCAGGATGGTATTGATACTGTTGGTCCAGGAGCCACACTTTGGGGCCGTGAGTTCTCCCTGAAGGACCCCTACCATGTGAGTGAATACCCCACGTACTCCCAACAACTGGTCTCGTGGCCCTAGAGATGGGCTGTGGGATTAGACCTCTAGGTTCTAAGTGCAGGAAGTGTGACAAAGCAACATCCAGGTGAGGGACAGGGACAGGCACACAGTCTTCTCCCTTAGCTGTCACCCAAGACATCTCAAGGGCTACAAGTTGAGTGATTCATACCTGGGCGTTTGAAAAGCCATGACTCACTGGGTGCAGTAGGTATGCCACATTGACTCAACCCACAGGGTGACAGGGAGGGGAGCTGGTTGAAAGAGACAGCCAACAGTCAGCAGAATGGACTGAGGTCTTCTGGGTGCCCAATGAGCCCAGCTCCAGGGCTGGTGGAAGGCAAAGGCTGCAGAAGGGTGGGAAATGAAGCCTTCTGCCGGACACGAAGGGCAGGAGCGAGCCTATGGTGCCTCTTCCCAATTTCAGAGAAGTCAGCCTCTGCATTGGGTCAAGAAGACCTTGAAAAGCAACATGGAATCTCCTCAGAAGTCTACTTGCTGGGTCTTTCCCATCCCACTCCATCCCTCTGCCTTGGAGATGCCCTTCTCTGAGAGCTTCTCCACTCTCCCCAGGGCAACGTGTATACACATCTGCCCAGTAGCAGCAAGAGTGAAAGGAATATTATTTTAACAAAGGCCTGCCACAAACACCATCTTATTTTATTTCTTAAAAATCCCCTGTGAACTCCCAATTTTATAAACCTAATTTTTTTTCAACCCACATCAACTACTGTGCTAGGTACCAAGATGGCAAATATTAATTAATCACAATACCTGCCCTCAAGGAATTTTGCCTAACGAGATATAAAATGTGCTGCATTTATTTTATAGTCTATAAAACACGTTCTTGTAAAATTGTACTTGCTCCTTGTAATGGCCATAGAGAATTGATGACATGGATCTTATTTCATTTTTTTTGCCATTCTGATCTTCCACTTAACTATTACATCTTCAGTAGCCTTCCCTGACATCCCAATCTCAAGAGCTACCCAGTCACCGCCACGTCACCCTATACTAATTTCCTGAGTGACATTTATCACAGTCATTCTTTTTTTACAAATTTACTTGTCTATTTATCGTCTTTTTCTCTTTCTCCCTGCAATAGAATATAAATTTCACCAAAGTAGGAAATTGTGCACTGCTGTATTCCCAGCACCCAAATCACTGCCTGGCCCAGAATGGGCACAACGGATACATCATTTGCAGAAGGAGGGAGGGTGGGGAGAGAGGGTGGGAAAGGAGAAAGGAATGGGGCGGGGGGTGGGGGAGCGGCAAGCAGGGAGAGGCTGTGATTTTCTCACTGAGAAACAGAACTGAGGTTCACATCTGGGGCTTTACTCCCCAGCCCAGACTTCTCCACACACCTTGGGGACTGCTCTGGGCCAGTGCCCAGGTTCTGAGGTTGGCAGGCTGACTTTCCTTCTCTGGGTACAAAGGCAGAGGTACCCAGGGCTCAGACTTCAGCGCTGAACAGCTCATTAACCCAGAGTCTGAGATGCAACAGAGAGAGAAGCAGGTTGTTGGGTATGTGCTCACCTGTCATTGCAAATCCCTTCACTAAAAAAGGCATGGAACTCTGTAGTGAGGATCATTATACTCAAGAAAGCATCAATCAAGAACCAAATAAGTCAAGAGAGATTCAATTTACTTTCTTTTAAGCAGAAATATAAAATGTTCTTTACCACTTTTTAAATTAAGGAAAAAGAAGAAAAATTCTTGCTCGATAAATAGAGAAAACAAAAAATTTCTATTGTATGACACAATAAGAGGGAGACAAAGAACAAAGAGAGGGGGAGAAAAGGGATGAGATAAAATCATGGAACAGTCATCACTCTTAAAATGGGAAGGAATCTTAAGCCACCACAGGCTCCAGGCCCCTGCTCTCTAACATAGGGCCCTGGGCATGTGTGTTGATAACACAGCAGAGATCCAGGGGGTTGAGTAGTTTGTCTGGGGTCTGCAGCCAGTGAGCACCGGAGCAGGATCAGACCCAGGACAACACGGTCAGATAACATATAATTTGATAAAAGAAATCAAGGCCTCTTCCAGGTACTGTACTGAGAGCTAGAAACCAATTATTTGAGAGTGAGAACCATGAGATTTTCATCC
Organism: Ailurus styani; assembly: GCA_002007465.1. Lineage (NCBI taxonomy): Eukaryota > Metazoa > Chordata > Mammalia > Carnivora > Ailuridae > Ailurus > Ailurus styani. Next base: position 617,193 of record LNAC01000442.1, on the reverse strand, counting down.
TTATTTTCCCACTCCTCCTAGAAAAAGGCCATGTACGCACATGGTTCATGAGAATGGGGGGACCCCAAAAGATATATGAGAGAAGTAAAAACACATACCACCTCTGCAGTACACAAGAGACAAAGAACCACCTGGACATTGAGTTGTATTTTTGCAACAACAGTGATACTTCCACCATGAGAAGGTGTCCCCATCCGTGTAGCCCTGGATTCTGTTACCCGGGTTAGAAATTGCATGAAAACCCCCTGGGGATGCATTCATGGCCCTACCACAGGCTGCGTGCCTGGCCCGCACCCAGGACAGCATCGCACCTTCCTCCTGCTGCTCCTCAGTTCTCTGCCCTTCCCCAATGCCCACACGGCTGCTGCTGCCAACACTAACCCCACATTGATAATCTAGGGCACTCTCTCTTTCCCCAGTCTCAGGCTAGCATTTTTAGGGGGGAAATTTTTTATTCAAGTGTGATCAGTATAGTTACAGAGACTCTGTGATGCCACATGATGAATTTTTCCAAATAATATCACAGAAGCCATATAAATGGAAAGGTCTTTTCCTTGGTAAAGCCCTATTCTGTTCTAGAATCTCATTCGCTGCAATTCCTCCACACCCATACATGTAAGCAGACAGCAGAACCCTTTAGAATCCTCATGTCAGAGATAAAGATTAAACCCCTAGTAGAAGTCTTCCAGGTGACAGTGAGAAAGGCACAACACACCTTTGCGTCCACCAGGAAGGTGCCTGATGTGCACATAACCAACTCTCTACTATAACAAATGGTTTTATAATGGGCCTTTTGGTCCCAGATGTCTTTATGGTTTGTCACATGTATATTTCGTCCAATAGCCTAGATCCAGGCTCCCTATCACACTGTAAGTGCCATGAGAACAAAGACTGTGCCTCCCCCCCTTTTTTTTTGTAGCCTACCTTCTCTCACTATCCTATCTCCCATCCCCACTCCCCCTCCAGGGCTTAGCTCATCATTCAGGGCATATTGTAGGTGTTGGTTACCAGAGCATTGTATTTGCTGCTCTTCTCAATTCTCTGTCACTTATTGGGGATGCGAGGTAATACAAGGCAGAAGCAAAGGCTCTCCCCTGGCCAGATAAACCACCTCGTTCTTGCAGACACAAACTGGGCAGAGACCTGCCCACAGGAGGCCAAGGGTGGTCACTGCTCCTCCCCAGGATGCCTCTTTCATGGCCCTTCCATCTAACACCTATCCATCAGCCCCAGGTGTCCCCCAGCTTCACCAAAAGAGGGGAAGAGAGGAGGGCTCTGCCTAAGATTTGCAGAGCACAGAGCACAAGGCCACCCTGAACTGTGGGATCTTAGACTGACGAACTGGGACATACCTGGGAAGCATCTGCACAAACTCCATTTTCAGGCCAGGTAAAAGAGGCCCAGGGAAGTGAATGACCGGCCCAGGGCCACATGGATACTTGCAGGGGCTGAGCCAAGGCTACCAGTCAAGTAAGTCTCCCAGCACAATGCTCTTTTATCTACCCCACCCCACCTGACAATGCCCTCCTTCTCTCTAGGCATGCTGCTGTTCTTGGTCTGGTTGATTATGGTGCTACAGGGTAAACAGGAGTGATAAACAGGTGGAAACAATGTCTGAGATTATCTACTTAATGGCCTATTTTCACTTATATGATAGATAAAGAATCTGAGGGACCTAGCCAACATACTGCCAGCTGGGTATGGTCAGCTTCCCTTGCTAATTTACAGAATTATTTCTGCATAAATATTCCTTTGCTAATCTGTAGGATCACTTCTGGGTAGGCATGGTTTCTCCAAGTCCAGTTCATGGTCAGTCTCTGAAAAAACTGGACTCACTCAACGGTGATCCTGAGAGATAGGCTTCAATAACTAAGGTGTAGACAGATACTAAAAACCTGACAGTGACCTCTGTGCTGCCTTTCCAAGAAAGAATTCTACCACCCCGAATAATCATGAGTTCACTGGCATAGGATCCAGGAAAAAGACCCCTACAGTGACAGTCTAAGCAGCACGGCAGGGAATGAGAGAGACAAACTTCATGGAGCCCACGAAAGGGCCATGCTGACAGAAAGGACAGGGGATACATGAGTCAAGAACTGGGCAGGATGGACAAGTGGAGTGCCCAACCACCCCACTCTAGAACTGCCCGTCACCCCCAGGACCCCAAACACTGTGAGCAAAACACGGACCACATCAACTTCAGCACAACAAAGCACCATTGCACAGAGGAAGTTAGATAGCCTTGAGTTTGAATCCCAGCTCTGCCCTCTGCTATCTGGATGAACTTGAGCAAGTCACTAACTTTTCTGAGCTTCAGTTTCCTTATCTATTCAATGGGGAAACCTACTTCACAGGGTTGGATAAGAATTATTTATGATAAAGTCTAAAAATTGCTTAGTATCATATCTGGAAAATTATAAACACTCAATCAATGGTAGCTACATTTTTGAAGCCCTGCAGGGACTTGGCTGCCTGACAGACCCAGGGGCTCCCAGGGGAATGAAGGTATGACTAATAGACACATGCCTTAAGAATCCTCATCACTCCTGCACACAAGCGAGGGAGTAAAAGCCAGGTATTTCCTTGCAATCAGACGACTCCTGAACACGAGTTTCCCAGTTTTAAACTAAGACACACACACCTCACCCCTAGCCACAAGAGAGCCGAGGAGGTATGACAGCAGTAATCCAATAACTCAACTGTGTGATGCGAGGGTCACTGTATATCACACTCCCATCAACACACTTGAATTCCTGGCAGACGGACCGCCTCCTGGGAGCCCCAGGCTCATAAATACAACCAAGAAGCAGACAGAGGGATAGAGAGAGCTCCATGTAAATCACCCTCTGCTTGGAATCCCTGCAGTCAGAGCACGAAGTCCCCATTCTGGGAATGGGATTTTTGGAGGGACTGGTGGGGCTGGAGAAAGAAGAGTTCATCAAGGGAAAGAGATTTGTATTCAGAGCTTCATTCTCAGAAAGAACGGAAATAAAGTCCATTTGAGATCTGAGTCAGGGAAAACCATGACAGAAAGGAAGATGCAAGATCCAAATGATATGAAAGTAACATATGTTGCCTCATGAAATGTCCCTAAGTCTGACCATATAGTCACTCTTAGGGCAATCATTCATCCTTGTCTGGACAGCCTCTGCTGTCCTATGTAACTATTACTCCTTCTGTCCACTCTCAAAAGTGAACTGGCTTGCACAATAAATTACACGATGACCTATTACTACAAAGTGGTAAAAAAAACAAACAGCAGCAGCAATAAAATCTTCTACCCAGCCAGAGACTTTGCATGTGAAAAAAAACAAAAAAACAAAAACAAACAAATGAAAAAAACAACAGTAGAATGGAATCAAACAGCAAAAAAAGATTGCCTTCTTCTAGGCTCTGGAGATGGCTGCACAATCATACAAGACTTACACATTTGCAGAAGAGAACTTCTATATTTTCCATTAGTAATTCCTCTTGAAACTGTCAACAGGGAGTTTTCCCCTGGTGTCTACCCTAATTTCCAGCTGAGTAAAAAGAGCCCCTTTTCTCTAACTCTGATATCAGTGAAGATAGAGCCATGCTTTTTCTTTTCTTTTCTTTTCTTTTTTTTTTTTCTTTCTTTTTTTTAAGCCATGCTCTTATTTAAGCATCACAAACATCCCATCCTTTCAGGAAAACGCTTCTCTGGATTGAGCCTTCCTGGCTCCCTCCCTACAGCCTTTCTTCTAAGGATGATGTCTCTGTGACATAGGGCAGCTCTGTACCCGCCCCCCCTCAAGAGTAGGTAAGAATCCACCACGATCACCTCTAAATGGAAGAGCCAGGGAATCATTGCAAGCCCCCAGATGTTGGCCCCCAACCCGGTCGCTCAGCCTGAACTGCACACCCTGAGCGGCCTCACAGTCACAGACCCAGTGTGACGGAGAACTCCCCGCGCCCGCCCAGGGCAAGTGGACAAACTGCCACTTCCGTCCCCAGGGTTGAAGTGGATGCGTCAATCTTAGGGGGTTCGGAGGGCGTAGTGTTTCCGATCATTCTCTCCCAGGCAAGGGAGCAAAGAGGCGCGGAGAACTGGGACTTCCATCCCAGGAAAAGGATGCCCATCCACTCTCACCCTGGGAGACCCAAATTCTGTCACAGAGCAAGTCACTCGGAGTAGCCCGATTTCTTCTCCGCACTCCCCTCCGGGCGCTGGGCCCAGCTGTCAGCCCCCTACCAGGACTGGGTCCACTCCCCACCCGCCCGACCCGCGCCTCCAGACACCCAGCCGACCATTCCTGGGACGCCTCCAAGGGCGCACGCAGCTCCCGTCAGAGAAACTCCGCTGGAAGCTCAGTCCCTGCTCAGCGAGCCCGCCCCTCGAGGGACCGGTCCCCCCGAGGCTCGCTCCGACCCGGCGGCCGGCACCTGCTCCGAGCCTGGCGGCGCTCCCGGGGCGCGCGAGCCTCCC